>PVJA010005185.1:67779-80700 GCA_004027025.1 Myocastor coypus | reverse complement strand
CACACACACACACACACACACACACACACACACGCACGGCAACCCTAGAGTAGTGTGTATCTCAGTGTGTAGAAGGCTTGGTCTCCAGTTTGGTTCCTGGCACTCTCAGGAGGTGTTGAACTTTGGGAAGAATCCTATGTGTGAGGCCACTGGGCCCAGGTCCCAGCCATGGAGTGGTGTGCAATTGGGCTGCACCCCCAGGGCCAGCCACTTCCATGTCACCACCATTCTGATACTGTGATGTCTCTTGTGAGCCAGGAGCCACCAAGAATACCATGGAGGGTATCACTGCAGCCAGAGCTGGGCCTGAGGAGGATGATGTTGGGGTCACAGCACCTTTGGGCCCAGTGAATGAGGACCATGGAGGTCCTATTTGGCCAGACCACAGCCCAGCATAGGAACTGTTCCTCAGGGACCCCATTTTGTCCTGAAGAGGTAGCCCCAAGACCCTTTGGACACAAAGTTGTAGCTTCTCTCACACCTCTATGATGACTGACCCATACCTGAATGGCCTGACACAGGGCAGGAACTTCCTGGGTCCAAGGCTCACTCTTTGCACCCTACATGTACCTATTTCTCTAAGCTCAGCTGTGGCAGAAGGTTACATGAGACAACCTATGTTGGGATCCCAGCCCCACTCACAGCTCCCCGACACAGCCACAGTAGTACCCTCTCTCCTGGCCTTACAACTGCTCCCTGGGTATTGTGGCTGTTTGAGAAGCAAGGATAACATGTACTCCAGCACTCTGACCCACATCCCCTTCAGCAAGTGTGCCTGTACAGTCCCAGCCATCTGCATGCTGACCCTACAGCTGTGTGATAGCACCAGGCTGGGGCTGGGGGAGGGGCACCCCTGGGAAAAAGACGGGAAATGCTAGCTCAGAGCAGGCAGTGCCAACCCAGTGCAGACACCCAGGCTGCTCACAAAGACCGGCTTATGGATGTAGCACCTGACACTCGGCGTGATGGGCACCACCAAGCTCCATCTCTATAGCCATAAATTTTTCACAGCCATATAACAGCTGGGCCTGAGTCTCGCCAGGGACAAGGCCAAAGCAACCACTTCATGAAATCAGCTCTGCATGTCCGAGCTGCCGGGCTAGCCTCAGCCACAGAGGAGATGAGGCAGAAGTTTGGCTGAAGTGGCAGGGAAGACTACGGACAGTCCCTAGCTAAAGGGCAGCTGTGTGGTGGGACAGATGCTAAAGACTGGGTGACAGGTAGAACAGAGGCCACTGTGAGAGCTGGGGCCTCCTGCCCATACAGCCCTGGCCCCTTACTCATTCCCACTGCCAGGCCATCAGATTCCATACTAAGACAGATCCAACCCTCATATGCACTCAGAGGGAGCTGGAGCTTAGGCAGCAAGTTGGATTTGGTGGGGAAGCATGGGATAGGCCACAGGTCAACAGGAAAAAGGTCCCAATGGCACAGGCCCAATTGGCTTCTCCACAGCCTTGCAGAAGAGGTAGTAGGTTATCGGTCCTGTACCCTGTGCCCCAGCGGACAGATGCCCCTTATGCTCCAGCCCACAACCCTGTGTTTCTTAGCCACTACCCACATCCCAGCATTTCCATACCTGTTCAGAGTCTACCAGATTCTAAAAAGAAGCTTGCCAATTCCCACCATACAGCCACCAGGAGGAGCATGGCCCAAGTGGAGCAGCCCTGCAAGCACCTGGGCAGCAAGAAGCTTTTATGACATGCTTGGAAAGAATCAGGACAAGCTAATGATGGCCTTCATGACAATGCCCAGTCCCTGCGCACTCAGGAGCTACAGGAATCAGGTTCAAGTCCACAGTGAGAATCAAGCACCCAGTTTCTCTCCTTAGCCCCTAGTAGTGTGGTATCCAGATTTATATCATTCTCTTCCTGGCATCTTGTACAAGACAGCACATATTGTGCATAGCACCAGCTATATCTCAGTCTGTGGTGTCTCAAGACACCTTGTCAATCCCCAACGCCACAAGCTGTGCTGGCCCCACTCCTGGGGCATGCTGAGACAGCAGCTGAGACTGGGCATGGTGGCACACACTTGTAATCCCAGCTCTTGGGAGGCTGAAAACAGGAAGATCGCTACCAGTCTGATCTGTGTAGTCAGAACCTGTAAACCCTGTACTAAAATATATTAAATTTAAAAAGACACCTTGGCACTAGGACAGGCAGGACCACAGGGGCTGTGAAGCTGTAGCCACACACCCACCATACCAACAGTCTCTGCCTACTAAGGGTTACAGTGGTTGTGAGACACCAGAGCAACAGAACTCTCTGGCTCTGCTGGGGCATCAAGGAAAGCTCAGCTGGCAGACCATGGTCCCAGCTGTGCCAAGCGTGGGAGTCCCACACACCCAGAGCACCTCAGAGGGCCCTGTGGTCCAAGCTCATGAGCAATGAGATAAACATCAGACAGGAGGCTCAACACACACAGCCCTGTAAGCACAAGTTCCCAGCCATGACATCAGCACCCACTCACATTGCTGCCTTCCCCAGGATCCAGACAAGCTCTCTGCAGCCACCCTCTCCGCCTCTTCCCAGGACTAAAGGTGCCACAATTGTTTCAGTGAAAAACCAAACTCAGGCACACAGGTGACAGTGTATGTCCTCAGCTCACCTGAATAAAAGCTAAGCAAAAATGCAGAAAATCATATAGGGGTGATTTCCAAAAGTATCGAAGAAATTGCCCCACTAGACAGGATGTAAGGTCAGCTGAGGGGAAGGGAAGAGCTCCCCACAGGAGGTGAGATTTAAGGACAGCCTCTCAGTCAGGTCAGGCATGTACTCTGGAAACAGCTCTGGCTGTTTCAGATGTGGCTGATCCCAAGGATATCGCCACACAGTGAAAGGACTAACAGCCAGGGTATGCTGGCCATGCTCCAGGCAGATGACTCACTTTGCAAAGAGCACTGACCATCACTCAGAAAAGGGGAGCAGAGAAGTGTCTAACCAAATGGATCACAGGTGAGGGCAGGCCAGCAGCTGGGTGCTGGGAACTTACCTCATCATGGCAAATACAACAGCATTCTCCCCAGGACATCACTAGAGACTGAGACAAGGGATAGTGAAAACATCCAGTGCCCTGGACATGGTAAAAAAAAAAAAAAAAAAAAGCCTAGTCCACAACCACCTCTGTGACCATCTCAGCCTGACTCCCCGTGCGTTAAGCTCACAGGAGCAACCAGCCCTCATCGTGGCAGATAAAACACAACAGGAAAAGTTACCTGATCAATGTCTTAGACACTGTGACAACAGAAAATGGGGCCCTTGAGGTCATGCCCTACAGGCAACATGCCACATGTGACTAAGCAGGGTCTCTCTCATCACAAGACACTGTGAGCGACCCTGTTCCAGCTGACGGGCTGGAGACTCCAACTTCATTTGGCTGCATGGTAGGAGACTCAAGTGGTCTCAGTCACGACCCTGAAGGCCCTGAGGGAGCCAAGTGGGGAACAAGCTACAGCTGAAACTCAGCCACAGCAGGATGGAGAGTCATGGAGCAACCAGAGACCAGTGTAGCACCTGGTGGAACCTACACACAGCCACAGCTCGGGAGGCACCAGTGAGTCTCAGGGGTAGGCCACAGAACAGATCATAATGCCCAAAATGACAACAGTGCCAAAAAAGTAAACCAAAAAGCCTTTCTTGTAGAGATTTCTTTAAAATTACTAGGTTACACTTGGATGAAGAGGGGAGTACAACCAAAATTATAGAATTACTTTAAAAATGATTTCAAAAAACATTAGTCAAAAATCTATAAAACATATTTAAAGTACTGATTACAAGAAAATTTGTAGTATTTAGCTTTACATTTCAACATGAAAACCAATTCCTAGCTCAAAATACTTAGAAAGCCAGGCGTAGTGGCACACGCCTGTAATCCCAGCACTTAGGAGGCTGAGGCAGGAGGATCAGTGTGAGTTCACTACAAAAATGAGCTCAAGACCAGCCTGAACTGCACAATGAGACTCTGTCTCAAAAAGACCAAAAAAACAAAAAAAACTGCTAGGCGTCAGTGGTGGAGCACTTGTCTAGCATACCCAGGGCTCAAATACACCAATATAAAACCTTAAAAGGGAAATAATAAAGTATAGACATTATAGACAAATAGTGAATCTAATCCACAAAGCAAAGTGCTTATGTGCAAATATCTTGGTTATCTTTTTCTTTCACTTGTTTGTTTGTTTGTTTATTTGTTTGGCACAGGGTCTTGCTATGTAGCTCATACTTACAGTGATTCTCCTATCTCAGCCTCTCCAGAACTAGGATTAAAGGCATGTGTTACCACACCTGATTTCAGTGGCCCGCTTGACGCCTGGGCCAGCACAGCATATGGTACCAGCAATTGAATCTGGGTCCTCCTGCTTGCCTAGGCAAGACTGCTGAGCTACCTCTGCAGCCTGTGCCAGTATTTTGTTTGTTTGGCTTTTGTTATGTGTGTGTCTCCATGCGATGGGGACACAGAAGAGTCAATCCAGGGGTGCTCCAGCACTGACCTATGTCCCCAGACCTTTTTAGTTTGAGACAAGTTCTCTATAAATTACCCAGGCTAGACTTGAACTTATGGTCCTCCTGCTCTACCCCACTAAGTAGCTAGCTAGGGTTATAGTTGTGTACCACCGCATCCTGACCTGGTATTTTGCTTGTTTGTTTGTTTGCCAGATTTCACTATATAGCTCAGGCTAGACTTGAACTCACTCTGTAGCTCAGGCTGCCCTCAAATGTGTGGTGATCCTCCTGCTTCAGCGTCCTGATTGCTGGGATTACAGGCATGTCCAAAATCCACACCTGACCTTGTCTCAAAATTTAAAGGGCTGGAAATGTAACTCGGTGTCAAGGTCATGTATTCAATCCCTTGTACCCCATATTGATGCAAAGTACTAAGTGAGATCTTAACAAGCAGACAAAAAAAAAAAAAAAAAAAAAAGCAGACAGTACCACCTCATTGACAACACCCAATTGTGGAGTGGGATTTTTTTTTCCCAGAATCTAAGGTTGGTTCACTAATAAAATACACTAATAAAATTTACTGTATTAATATATCTAAGGAAAAAAATCATGTGATTATGTTCATAGATACTGAAAAAGGCTCTGCCATTCCTGATAAAAATCTAAATAGTAAGGAAGAGCAGAGCTGATAGATCTTCCCCCACACACACCCACAACCTCCCATATATGTAGTTCCTCCTTGGTTCTAGTATCAAACCCAAAGCCTCATGCTAGGAAAGCACTTTACATTGAACCAAACCACAACCTTGTTTTTCTTACTGACTCAGACACAGATACAGACACACACACACACAAATATAAACACACGTTTTGTCCTAAGCCTGCCACTTTATCAAGTATCAGCTAAGCATCCCTAACCTGGAATCCAAGATCCAAAATGACCCAAAAGATCTTTAAACATTTTAAATTTGGAAGCATTGCAGATTTTAGATTTCAGGATGAAGGACTCAGCTAGTAAAGTCTATATAAATTCTCCAAAAAAAAAAAAAAAAAAAAAAAAAAAAAACCAAAACTTGAACTCTGGTCTTTCGCATTTTGCATAAGGGATCCCCGCCACAAAGATCATTAAACACTTTAAATTTGGAAGCATTGCAGATTTTAAATTTCAGGATGAAGGACTCAGCTAGTAAAGTCTATATAAATTCTCCAAAATAAAAAATAATAATAAAAAAAAAACCTTGAAATCTGGTCTTTCGCATTTTGCATAAGGGATCCTGCCATTTTTTCTCCAAGATCAGGAATAAAGTAAATTCCACTCTCCCACCACTGGCCAGCATGACACAGGAGAATTAGCTGAAGCAACCAGGACAATAAAAAGCCCACAAAGAAATGAGTCCAAGAAATGGGGGCCTGCTCTGGGTAAAGGCCAAAATCCCTCATTTTCTTCAGTGCATGCACTTAAAGATATAAGATGATAAAGCTGGGGCCATGTTACATGTGTTTCCTTGTTATGGGTTAAACTATGTCTCCAAAACAGTTGAAATCCTCTCCCCAGTGCCTGCAGAATGTAACCTTATTTGGAAATAAGGTCATGGTAGATATAATTATCTAAGACGAGGTCTTACTGGAATAAGAGTGCTAATCCACAGGACTGACACACTTGTGACAGCCATGGACACATGGGGAGATGCCATGTGACAACAGAGGCAGAGTGTGTATCAGTGTGGTCGCAGCAAAGGATCCCCGGGGCTGCTGGTAACACCAGCATCCTGCAGTGCTCAGAGGGAGCTGGCAGAATTGGATTTGGACCTTCAGAACCTTGTGAGCACATCTCTGTGTTTTTAAGCCCTCAATTTGTGGAAATCTGTTCCAGCAGCCCTGGAAAAGTAGCACAACTCCACAACATACAAAGTATGCACATCCTAGGTGGGCACAAGTCGCAGGAACCAACCCAGGTCGGCAGGCGGTGGGCTTCAGGCTGTGGAGGAATAGACGGAATTTCTTTTATCATCTTTCAGGATGTGAAGCGGATCGTGCTACAGAAGCTGGAATCCACCTCTGGCTTGTTAAATGCAAATGTGACTCTTTCAAATGCTAATCAGGATGCACAGGAGGCCTCTGAAAAGGAAACAGAATAATAGGACAGCAGAGGAGCTGTGCCTAGAGGAGATGAGACGACAGTGAGAGCAGGAAGACAGGAAGCTCAGAGCAAGGGAGGCAAGGACCCTGGGCCCAGCTTGACTTGCTGCGTGGGAAACACTGCCACAGGATGAGCTGAAGGCCGAGGACAGGACTCCAAAGTCCAGAGGTAGGGTAACAGCCACAGGTGCCACTGCTGGTCACCACGTTGCCAAATAACCAAATGACCATCAGGCCCCTCAGTAGGGTCTAGATTCAGGCTAGTCCTGGGAAGACTGGTGGACTGCTCTAGACAAACAGCATGGCAGGATTATCATGGCAGCCAACAACCCCATGTCCACCAAGGAAACCTGCAGGGATGGCTGAGTGACCGTTCCTCAGCCCGTGAGGAATCAAAGGAGCCTGCTGCAGACCACAGGAGCAAAAAGCAAGTGCCCAACAGACACATAGCATCACCTGCCCCCCACAATACCAGTGCCCTCACCTTCTTTGCATACACACACACACACACACACACACACACACACACACACACATCACTGTTAGCAGGGGTTCTTGCTGATAGGTTCTGGCCCTAGTATGAATTGCTGAATCATGGTGGTCATCTAATATGGCTGAAGCCCTTAAAACAATCACTTATCTTCCCGAAGACCACTTCCCTTTCTTCTCCAATTGGGCCCAGGGTGCAATTTCCTTCCACCTGTCCCGCCACCTCAGGAAAGACACCACCAGCTCCCTCAGGTATATCTAAACATCCTCCTCAAGCCCCACCCGTGGAAAAAGGCCATAAAAGCTTCAGTCTCCCTTCGTTCCAGTTCAGAGAATTCCTTATCTCCCTCAAATTCTGCTGTGTCCTCCAAGAAAATAAAGCCCCTTTTCCTTTTTCATTCTGCCTGTTTCTCTGCTGCAATACCGTGGAAAACCTATCACTTGCTTCAGTGATAATGAAAATTAAAGCCAAACAAACGGTACAAGTTCACAGGAAAAAACTTTATTTGGAAGAGAAGGAAAGATAAAAGATTTCAGCTTGATCAACAGCTGGAGGGGTTCACTCTGAGGAGAAGGATCAGACTGACCCATTCCTGGAGCAGAGAGGCTAACTTTATGGGGTGCTAGAGCTGGCTGGGTGATTCAGTCCCATGGGAGGGATCCTCACAACTTGTCCTGTAAAGCTCTGCTGGAATCCAAGGTGATTGTATGGTCAGCATATTGGGTGACTTCCTGGTGAGACAGGTTAGGTAAATTTAGGGCAAATCAACCTTGGTTTGCTAAATTTTAAATAGATACTCCATAAATGACTAATGTACCTATACACATAGCTGAGAGATTTGACCCAGAGTTCCATAAAATGAAGGTCATGCTTTGTTCTACTTTTAGTTACCTATTGGGCACCTGCAGGCCCAAGAGTCACAATTTTTAGCAAAAAATCACTTTTAAGTTTCTTTCTATCTTAAGGGAAGACACAAAGTACACTTTTATTAACCACTTAAGGGCCCAGGAGTTTGTCCTCTGCCTCTGTGGTAGTCTCCATGTCTTGACTTTGTCCCACATACACATACACACCCACACCCTCACTGACTTCCAATGCCCACCACACAGGGGCTGCCGCCACCTCTCTGTGCATAAAGGACCTCATGCCATGAAGGCAGCTGCATTATCCCACCCATCTCCCACATTAGAACCCCCATTTCTCCTTTCCTGCAGGAGCTGCAAGAAGCAGGTGTCCACTAGACGATCAGGCCAGGCCAGGCCTCATTGTTTACTCTAAGGAGTAGTCCTGAGGACAAAAGCCAGCCCTCCCTTTCCTCTCCCTTTCTAGGACACTTCTCCCTGAGCTCAGCGGGATGGATGAGTGAGGTAGCCCCAGACAGGCCTTCCGTGTGAACTCAAAGAGGCAGACCCCAGGGCAGAGATAAGTGTTAGGAAGCTGGCATTGAGAGGGACAGAGACCTGCTTCCCTGGGGTACAGCCTCTCTCCCCAACAAGCTCCTACTGCAGTCACCATTTTTTTTTTTTTTTTTTTTTTTTTGGCTTGAGACAGGGTCTCACTATGCAATTCAGCCTGGCCTCGCGCTAACTTTTGTAGCCCAGGCCAATCTTGAACTCACATCGATCCTCCTGCCTCAGCCTCCCAAGTGCTGGGATTACAGGCATGCGCCACCACACCCGGCTCTTGCAACATTTTTCTGAGTCTAGTCACTTGTCAGAGAAAGTTATCTCCAAAGGGAAGATACCAAGGCCAGTCCTATAAGGTCACAGTCTGTACCGAGGATAGCACTCCTAGGCCAGGAGAACTGCCCCACCTTCTCAGACACAGCCCCTCAGGAGGGAGTCACATACATATTACCAGTGACTAAGGCTCTCTCCTCAGGTGTGTCTGAGAACATTAAATAGGCCCAACCATGGCATAGGCAGACCAGATCCCAGCTGGGCCTGACTCCATTGCTCACCCCACCTGCAGGTATCAGATCCTTTGAAGAGTGAAGATGTTGAGCTCAATGTGATGACGCATGCCTGTAATCCCAGCACTTGGGAGGCTGAGGTAGGAGGAGAATCCCCACAAATTCAAGGCAGCCTAGAAATACACAGTGAAACTCTGTCTCAAAAAATTGGGAGAAGGTGGCCAGGGATATATAGCTCAGTGATGCAGTACCTGCCTGAGAAGCAGAAGGTCTTGAGTTCAATTCCTGGTACAAAAAAATATTATTTAAAGAGTGAAGATCTGCTATGACTTGATCCAGTGTGTACCCAAGAGGCTGTGTTGAAGGCATCTTTGCTGCCAGCTTTGGAGGGGCGATTAGATCATGAGGGCTTGAGCTTCATCAGTGGATGATATCTTAATTTGATGGTATGACTGGAGGTGATGGAGGCAAGAGGTAGAGCCTAGTTGGAGAGGGTCATGAGGGTGCGGTTCAGGGGCCTATATTTGCCCCAACCCCTCTTGGGCTCGCTGCTCTTTGCTTCCTGGTCATCATGGAGCTCTCTTCTTCCAGCAGCTACAGACCCACAGCAATGTAACTAGCTGACCTTGGACTACAACCATGAGCCAAAACAAACCCCTCCTCCTCTTGGTCAACTTTCTCAGGCATTTAGTCACAGCAATCAAAAGCTAACTAGCAGAAGGCCTTCTGGGATGTGGCTCTGTCCCAGAAGAACCCCCTGGACCAGTGAAAGCAAGGATCACCCCAGGCAGCCTGGACTCTGGGTGCAGAGCTTAAGAGCTGACACTCTGGGGCCAGGCTGGGGTTCCTCCTCCAGAGACCTGGCACCCTCCAGGCTCATCCTGCCTGTGCTCACCCTATGGTGTGATGCAAATTCAATCCCTCTATTCTTCGTGTGTTTTTTCTGGAGCCTAACCCAAGGCTTTTCTGCATCCTCTTTGAGATAAAAATCAAAAACAAATTTTAAAGGCCATCTCCAAAAACCACAGAATGGTTAGAATTAAATAAAAATAAAGCTTGTGGTTTTCCTCTGGGAGCTTCCTGCTTGTCTGAAAGGCTGAGTCAGTATCCCTCCCACCAGGCAGAAGCTCCTAGGGTCCACCAGCACAGCAGGCCATAGAAACCCCACAGGAGAGGCCATCCAGGTAAGAAGATCAAGGGCAGGGTAGCAGCCAGCACCTGGGGCTTGGTGACCATATTCACATGTGTGCAGAGTTGCCCCTCCAAGGACAAAATATCCTTGTGATCTTCAGATATTTGGCAGATAAATAGCATTCCCCCAAATCTATGCTCAAATTTCAAGAGTATGACTATTTGGAAATAGGCTTCTTGCAGATGTGATTAAACGAAGAGGACATCATCCTAGACCCAGAGAGGCTCTAGATTCAAAGTCAGGTGTTCCTATAAGGGACAAGAGAGGAGAGACACAGATACAAAGGAGGTGAGATGATGATGGAGGCAGGAACTGGGCTATCTGGCCACAAAACAAGGGGTGTTGGAGCTACTGGTAATGGAGAGGCAGCAAGGCCTTCCTCTAGTGCCTGCAGGAGAGTCCCTGATCACAACCCAATCCTGGATTCTGGCCTCCAGAACTGAGAGACAAATAGGAAACAAAATATCTCAGTTTCTTGATGTTGACAATGGTCCAACAAGTCCTAGTGTCACTCTCCTCGCAATATGCTTCAAAATGATCTCCCTGCTAGCCCGGTCATATCCTCTTGGTGGAGCTTGGCCTGGTGCTTTTCAGAGCAGCCTGGATGCCCACATGCCCAGGAATAGATCGGGACACACCCGCAGACTAGCTCTGGCCACTGCTCAGACCTCATGGCCACATGTGGAGCCTATTGTTCAGTTGGAGATGATTCACATGACTAAGAGTGCAGACTGGAGGCCTAGGCAGCAAAGTGGACCCCTGTCCAGAGGCTCCCACAAGGGCATCCTGGGAGATATTGCAAGCAGCAGATGATGCTGCCACAGATGGGAGTGGGCGCCCAAGGGCCCAGGACAAGGCAGGGGAGCAGGCTCTGGATACAGACTCCCTCTGGCTCACATTCAGGTCACCAAGACTCCATGTCAGAAGAGGAGGGGGCACCATACCCTCTCTCATAATAAGTAACACTGGTGCCAGAGTGCAGAGGACCATGGTGTGTTTTCAATACACAGGTGACCAGGGGGAACCCCAGAATGAACCTGAAATGCGCTGCGGCACATGCATTTGGGCCCGTGGTCCTCTTCCTGGGAAGCATCAGTGCTCATCTCCTGGCATCTTGCATGGTGAACACCATTTACACAGGACATCCCTCCCCACCCCAGGCTCACACCACCCCCTCAGAACAGCTCCAAGTATCCAAAGGAGTTTTGGATCACAGAAGGAGGCAATCAACCATGCATCACAGGAGGATGCCTGAAGGGGAAAACCCTAAAAACCAAACAAACCTCAAAAAGTTAAATGCAGGTGCTTGCTTTGGCAGCATATATACTAAAAAAGTTAAATGCAGAAGCCAGGCTCAGTAGCACACACTGGTAATCTCAGCACACTTGCTGAGGTAGAAGGATTACAAATTTGAGCCCAGCCTAGACAATTTCGTGGGTCATTATCAAAGAAAAAAAAAAAAAAATTCATTCCAGAGGCCCTGAATTCAATTCCCAGCACTGCCAAAAAATCAAAAGTTAAGCATAGAATTGCCACATGGCCCAGCAATGCCCCTTCTAGATATGCATTCAAGGAAAATGAAATATCCACATGAAATCTGTATATGAACAATCACAGCAGCTATTCATAGCAGCTGAAAGCAGAGGCAACTCAAGCATCCGTCTAGGGATGGACAAAGGGACTTCAGCCATAGAAAAGGGTGCTGACATCTGCTGTTCGCAACAGACCTGGATGACATGCTGCTCCATGAGGGCCGGCCACAGGGGTACACAGAATGTGGCTCCACAGCATGAAGCATCTATGATAGACAAATCCACAGGTAGATGCATGTTGACGGTCTAGGGGGTAGGGGGATGTGGGCACAGGGTTCTTTTAGGGGTGATAACAAAGGGCAGAACAGCACTGCACAGAGCCAGGAGCACGCAGAGTTGCTTGCTGCAGAACTGTTGGTACTAAGGCTTCACCTCCATAGATAAGACAAAGGGGGAGGCAGAGCTGGGCAGGAAGTCTCCCGGGCCTGTGTGGAGGAGCATCCCCTGCTGAGATCAATCAAAGGCATAGAGAGGTCCTGCTGCTGCTTGTGGAGCCTCCATCGGACCTGCCGCCTCCCGTGGCTGTTTCATCTGCTTCCATGTAGCCCTCACTCACATCCTCTCCCGCCCAGAGCTGTGCCTGTGTGCCCGCCTTTGATTTCTCTGCTGGGTTCTGGCTACCCCTCCCCATCAACAGCCCCCGGGGGACTGATACTGCTGTTTAACCCCAAGAAACTGTCTGACATAAACACCTCAGGCTTGCCCCCCACCCCATGGCCCCTCTCAACCCGTGTCTCCAGGGCCTATCCTGAGTTCACAGGAAGGCACCTTCAAGGGCTTCCTGGGACTTCATCCTCCCTTCAGTGGGGCAGACAGAGCCTGCACAAGGCTCAACGGGCTGTTAAACGGAGCAAAGTGCAATGTCACACCATGTCCCCACTAGCAGCCAGGTGTTGTTTGTCACCATGGGCTGTTTTGTTGCTGCTACCTGCTACAGTGACATGAATATGAACACTTGACTTGGCATCATAATGCTGACCATGTCCACACCTGCAGGTCCCAGCTGGCCTTGCTCCGATGCCTCAGAATCCTGAACAGACCTTGTCACCTGAGTCCAGCAATAGACACTGACCCTGGCACCAAGCTGTGTCGCTGTGTCACACCCCCCCCCCCAGGAAACTACCTGCTTTTCTGTCTTTTTTTTTTTTTTTTTT
>PVJA010005185.1:0-67679 GCA_004027025.1 Myocastor coypus | reverse complement strand
CCATCTGGTGAGATCTGCATGGTCTTCTGTCAGCCCAGTAAAAGTCCTCTGCCTGCTCTTCCTGGCCAGCAGAGCCTACACTTGCCTAGAGAATACCCACACTGAGGGCCAGGTGGGGAGGAACATAGCAAGCACTGGGCATGAGGTTCACACTGTTCACCCAAAGGAACAGGCCAGGCCTCTAAGACCACGTCACACATCCCATCCTGCTCTCTCAAGGTGGACAATTGTTCCTTCAGACCACCTCCCTTTACCTGGTACAGATTGAAGTGAACGTTATATTTTTTCATTAAAGAGTAGACCCTGCCAGGTGTGGTAGCACACACCTGTAGAGGGCTGAGGCAGGAGGATTGTTGTGAGTTCAAGGTCATCGTGGCCTACACAGTAAATTCAAGGCCAGCATGAACTACATAGAAAGATTCTGTGTGAAAGAGAGATGAAAGAAAGAAAGAGTGAGCAAGCCATGCATGACCCCAGTTTAGGGGGCATCTGGAACAGCCATGAGACCCTCACACACACCCTGGGGGGCACTAATGTGCTTGTATGTGTGTGCACATGTATGCATGTATATCCCAAGAGGTGGTTCTGCCCCAGCTCTGCCCAAAACTCACATGAGCTACAGAGGTGTATGTAGGTATTTAGTAGCCAAATTCAGAAAAAAAAAAGGGAATCAGGTGAGATAGATGTTATTACACTCACTTAAACCAATATATTTAGAATATTAACATCTGGGCTTGGGAGCTAGCTCAGCTGATTGAAGCACACAATTCGGCAAAGTCACACAGGCACCAGGGACCACGGCTCATTCCTCACATCCACATGGAGCATGAGACCCACGCTTAAGGCAGCCTGAGCCAGCCCCCCAAAAAAATCCTTCTAAAATATTAACATCTGACCACATGACCAACCCCCAGGGGACTAATACTGCTGTTTAACCCCAAGAAACTGTCTGACATAAACACCTCAGGCTTGCCCCCCGCCATGGCCCCTCTCAACCAGTGTCTCCAGGGCCTATCCTGAGCTCACAGAAAGGCACCTTCAAGGGCTCACTGGGAGCTTAAGCCTCCCTGACAGGTCATTCATTCACTGTCTTCACTGCTTCTAGATGGCCTTCACATCTAGTGTTTAACCTATACTCAGGGCTCCTGAGTCAGGCACCCCAATTCCAGGTCCAACAGCCACATGGTGAGCAGTGGCTCTAAGCACAGGTGACGTTAGTGTCTCCAGTTATCCAACATCAGTGCCTCCCTTTGCTGGCCCCAAAGGATATGGACCTGTTTGCTCACCTTATCCAGCCCAGGAGCCACAGGAAACCTCTGTGGATGAGGGATAAGGACAAGTAACAAGCAGGCAGCAGGACAGACCAGAGCCTCCTTCTGCACCCAAGAGCAGAGGGGGTCTTTCCTGGGCACAGTCACAGTCACTGATGCCCCTCCAATCCGTGGTCCCAAAAACATTGCAAAGGATTTTGGTGATACCATCTTCAAAGAGCATCAAGAAACTCATAGCCGGGCAAGGTAGCACACGCCTGTAATCCCAGCACTCGGGAGGCTGAGGCAGGAGAATCAGTGCGAGTTCGAGACCAGCCTGGGCTACAAAAGTGAGCTCAAGACCAGCCTGAACTGCACAGCAAGACCCTGTCTCAAAAAGACCAAAAAAAAAAAAAAATTGGAGCCGGGCGTGGTGGCTCACGCCTGTAATCCCAGCACTTGGGAGGCTGAGGCAGGAGGATTGGTGTGAGTTCGAGACCAGCCTGGGCTACAAAAGTGAGCTCAGGACCAGCCTCAACTGCATAGCGAGACCCTGTCTCAAAAAGACCCCCCCCCAAAAAAATAAAATAAAATAAAATCTGGGGGCAGCAGTGGGCATTTCATGGGTACTGTTTCTTGGAATCCACAATCTGGAGGCCAGCACCCCACAAAAAACAGGCTCATTGGACACCTGTTTCCAAATTAAGGGGGCCTGTTCCTTACTTAATGCCAGTCCTCCCCATAGGATAGCCATGAACAGGAAAATGCACCAAGGCCCCTGGCTGCCACCCAGCCCCACCCACTCCTGCAACACCATCTCCCAACACAAGGTGGAGCAGGGGATGGGGGAAGCTGCCTGAAAATCTGCTCATGGCCCCACTGAATAAATATTTTTTTATTTTATTTTTTATTTTTTCTTATTTCAGAACTTTTGTTTGTTTATCTTTATGGCTGGCTCAGCCTGCCCTGAGGGCAGGGCTGGCACAGCATGTGGTGCCAGGGATTGAACCGTGATCCCTGCAGCCGCCCAAGCTTTCCCAAGCAGGCGCTTTAGACCACTGAGCCATCCTGCTGCCCTCCCCCACTGAATAAAAACGCATGAAAGTTTTAATTCACAGAAATAAACAATCCCACCTTAACACCAACATCCAGCTACCAGGGCCTATGGGAGCCATCCATCCCTTTGAGTGATAACTATGCAGAGTGCATAGTGACCTACCCTGTGCTACACTGAGACAGTCACGAGCCAAATCAGTACTGGTAGATTCTTAATCCCATTTCACTGGATACGGAACACAGACAGACAGACAGACAGACAGACAGACAGACAGGCAAGCAGGCAGGCAGGCAGGTAGACAGGCAGGCAGGCAGACAGACAGACAGACAGACAGAGACAGCAGTCAGAAGGGGAAAGGAAAGACTGATCAGGAGTTAATTCCTCCTATGCAGCAAAATTTCACTAGCTCACAGCCATAAAAATCAATGGGGTTTTACTGAAGAGAATACCAATATCACCTATGGTGGTACATACCCTATAGTACTGTGGAAGGTCAAGGCAGGAAGATCACAAATTCAAACCTAGCCTGGAAAGTTCAGCAACTTAGCAATACTGTATCAAAAACTCTTTTATTTTTATTTTATTTTATTTTATTTTCTTATTTCAGAACGTTTGTTTATTTATTTATTTTTATGGCGGGCTCAGCCTGCCTGAGGGCAAGGCTGGCACAGCATGTGGTGCCAGGGATCAAACCGTGGTCCCTGCTGCTGCCTAAGCTTTCCTAAGCAGGCATTTTAGACCACTAAGCCATCCTGCTGGGCCCAAATTTTGGATTTTTTTTTTTTTTTTTTTTTTTTTGTGTGTGGAACTGGGGTTTGAACTCATGAGCTTGCACTTGCCAGGCAGGCACTTGTGCCACTGAGCTATCTCCCCAGTCCCCTCAAAAATTCTTTTAAAAAAAAATTTTTTAAAGGTTTGAGGATATAGCTCAATGTGAAGGTCCTGAGTTCAATCCTTAATATAGCAAAGAAATAAAAAGTAACAAGAAACCAAAAAGGCCTCACAGAGAGTGATTAAAACCCTCCCTGATTCAATTCTGGAACAAAAGCACACCTACACAAAATAAAAACAGAAAGGTGCCTAGTACCAGACTGATTTTAGTGAATAAACATTCTCCAGGACCTGTTTGCTGGAACTGGGGGGTTGGAGGTAGCTTGAGGAGAGAGCAGAGGGGTGAGGAGGGGCAGGGACAAAGAGAGGCATCTCATTTTATCTGGCTCCTTTCCAATAATAAAATTGAATCCATCATGCTCTCCGAGTGAAAGCTCCTAATGAAAATTTAGAGAGTGTGACTGAATTTAGAATCCCCGAGGGATTCTAGGAAGATGTGGACCAGCCATGCAAAACTCACTCCAGCCCCGCCTGGTAGAGAAGGGCCATGGGGAGGGTGGGTTTTACTCTGGCTGTAGGTGAAACTGTCCCACAAAGGAAAGGGAGGCCCAGAATGGGCTGGGGTGGTACCCAGTGCTAGGACCTGAGGGAGAGGAACCCAGCAGATACTCAGATCACCTGAGCACCACTTGTACCTACAAGCTGCTGCCCCCCCACACAAACCTCTCTCTCTTCTCTCTTTCTCCCTCTCTCTGTCTCTGTCTCTGTCTCTGTCTCTGTCTCTCTCTCTCTCTCTCTCTCACACACACACACACACACACACACACACACATTCTTCTCACTCATCTGAAGGTGGGAAGATTGCTACTTCTGCAGAACTAGTGCTGTAAAGCACACAGCCTCAGGCAGCACAGGACCATAGCTGAAATTAGAGACTTCTATGCCTAACTGAATGAGGTGAGAGAAGAGGAAGAAAAGGTTTCCGGGCAGAACAAACAGAAGTCTTCAGCAAACTCCTGTGTGCTTTGAGGGAACAACAGCGAGGTGAGAAATGTTGAGAGGATACTGGTGCTCTGTGCTGATCTTTCTGCCTCCTCTAGGCCAAAAACTACCTGGAGAAGGGACTGGGTGGGCCTTATTCACATTCTCCTCTTGGGGACAGATGCCCCAAGATTGAAGGCAGCCAGGTTCCCAGAAGTTGCTGCTACTGGCCAGCCAGAGCTGTGCTGAATTTTCTCTGGCTACCATGGATTGACAGTCACCTTCAATTCAAAGTTCAAAGGACCAGCCTGAACTACATAGGGAGACCCTGTCTCAAAAAAGCCAAAATTAAATAAATAAATAGATAGATAGATAGATAGAACTTGGGAGGCTGAGGCAGGAAGATCAGTGTGAGTTTGAGACCAGCCTGGGCTACGAAAGTGAGCTCAAGGCCAGCCTGAACTTCATAAGGAGACCCTGTCTCAAAAACATTAAAAAAAAAAAAAAAAGTTCAAAGGAGTTGAAAGTCACCTTCAATTCAAAGTTCAGGCTCAAGCGACAGGGTCCAGTTGGCTGATCTCAGATCCTCAAGGACCTAAACTGGGATGCAGGGCCCCAGTACCTGGGAAGAGCCTACATCCTCTAGGGCTGTGCAGGAGGGTCTGCTCACAGGCTTGGACCTACTTCTGCCCTAAGTTCCAACCCCACAGATCTCATAGGAAGATGTTAAACACACCCCACAGGTGGCACCAGGAGGGGAGTATGTGTGGAGTAAAGAGGGAGCCACACTGCTCAGCACCTACAGAGCGAATGACAGTAAGGGCTGGCCGTGTACGGCCTCAGGGCCAGGCGAAGGGCGACAGTTCAGGCTCCACCACATAAATGAAAGTCACAGAGCATCCTCCTCAGGAGGAATGTCTCCGCTGATGGTTTCCTGCCCTGGCGATACTACTACCCTGTAGGACTTGGAGAAGCATTTGACTGTCTGACTTGTGCTTAATGGCCATCCTTCACCTCCAGCATCCAGGGCATCCAACAACTTACTAAGAATAAAAACATGCCAGAGGGCCCGGCAGGATGGCTCAGTGGTCTAAAGCGCCTGCTTAGGAAAGCTTAGGCGGCTGCAGGGACCGCGGTTCGAGCCCCAGCACCACATGCTGCACCAGCCCTGCCCTCAGGGCAGGCTGAGCCAGCCATAAAAATAAATAAACAAAAGTTCTGAAACAAGAAAAAAAAAATTTTAAAAAAAGAACATGCCAGAGTCCCTTCTAATTGGGATAGAAGGAATAGTTTCCTTCCTAGTTGCTAAATGACAGGCATAGAAGACAGGTACTTGGACATTTATGGGCCCAAAAATTTTAGCAGGTTAACACACATAGGTACCAACCTGGCAGGAGGGAAGGCTCACGGTCACTCAATAGTCATCTCTGAGTTTCATTTGGTTGTTTAAACTCATATACAATTTGTCTTTAAGTCAGATACACCAGAATTTTTTTTAATTTTCGAAAAACCTTATATTTGTTTATTTGGTACAGGGTCTCACGACGCAGCTCAGACTCACAGTGATCCTCCCGTCTCAGCCTCCCCAGTGCTGGGATTACAGGTGTGCACTACCATGCCAGATTTTAGGGACTGGCTTAGTGTGGTGCCAGCACAGCATGCAGTATCAGGGATCGAACCTGGGTCCTTGCACTTGTCAGACAGGCACTTAGACTGCTGAGCAACCTCCACGGCCCCCAGCAAGATATTTTTTTATGTCTATTTTCAGATTTAAGGCACAAGACCAGAAGGCCATGGAAGAGAATGGTATTATGATATAGTCCCACATGTATTCTATATTCAGAGGAAGGTGACTGGAAGGATGAGAAGCTGCTGTCCTTAGAGACCTGCTATGGCCACAACAGAGGGGCCCAGAAACATGGCCATCGTAATCCCCAATGCCACCACAACCTTCATCATCACCGTTGAGGATGATTGCCATTAACACCACAAATGGAATCTTCACCATCATCACCACCATCTTCACCACTGTCATCTTAAACATGTCACCAATGTTAACACCGGCTGAATTTACATAGTACTGATTACTCTAATCCTCACACCTTGTGAAATGAGGAAACCAGGGCACAAAAACTTCAAGGTACATAGCAAGGAGGTGCCACCTGAGCACAAAAACAGGCAGTCTGGCGCCAAAACAAACACTGCCCCTGCAAGCCAGGCAGTATGCACAGCTCGGCAATACAATGGGCTCTGGTACACAGTCAGCAGGGGCACCTGGATTTACCACTGCTTCTCACCCAGAGGCCTGAGCTCCAGCAGAGAGACAGGCGGCCAGCATTGTGCATGGCAGAAGCTCTGAGGCCCCTGCTAGGAAAGAACAGGCAAGGGAGTAATACGGCAAGGTCTGGCTGTCCACCCCAGCTGAAGGGATCCAGACGAGCTGCCTTTAGTTTGTTTTTCAGGAGACAAAGCACAGAAGTTCAGTTCCTGGGGAGCAGGACTGCTTCTTTTCTGTTCTAAATTCTGGAGGAAACCCCAGCAGGGAGGCCATGGGGTCAGGCCACAGACTGGAGTCTACAGAAAATGGGGGCCATAGAAGAAAATGCCAGAGAAACAGCAAGAAACACTGCGGTTGTGTCCTACCCCTGACCCGGGGCTGCTAGGGTTGTGGTGCCTGCAGACAGGAACCATAAAACTGTCTGTCACCCCATGTCCAAAGGGTGACAGGGACAGAGGACAAAAAACATCAGCAACATCCACTGAAAGACAGATGACAACATCCCCACTGCCAGTAGAGAGGGGAGCCAAAAGTGGTTTTCCTAGGGAGTAAACCGATCTTCACCAGCGTGGAGTGGAGGGCTCTGGTCCCTTAGCCCATCTGTTCACCTCCTGGTCTGCCCTGACCTCCCAACCCACGTACATCTGTCTGCCCATCATGCACATCTGCCCTCCCCTGTTGCAGGAGCTGGCCACATACCACCAGCCACCCCAGCAGCACCCTGCTTTGTTCCCTGGGGCTCTGAGCCTTTAGCAGCCAAGACTGGATCCTCAAAGCCCCTCTGGAGCCCAAGGCACAAAGCAAGTTAAAGCAACCCTGAGGAGGTCTTGAGGAAGTAGGCAGGGCACCTTAGAAGAGGCCTGCGGACTTCTAGGAAGTGGCTGAATGCATGTCCCCATAGAACACCTGAGGACAGCTACCCTGGGGATGGGCAGGCGTGGCTGCTCCTGCATCATAGTGGTCAAAGAACACCAAACCAGGACAGACCCAGCTACTAAGACCAAGCAGCCCCTCGCTAGAGAAGAGACTCTGCTCCCCGAGCCAAGGCCCCACCCCAGCAGCCTGACAGCGGCCCACATGCTCAGTGGCCCTAACACCTGCCTGAAGATGCCCATGGACAGGACTGAGCTTCAGCAGCACTAGAGAGCAGTCAGACCATGGCCACGTGGAGCATGCCCATCTCGGGCCACCAGCCTCGCTTCCCTGGTTGTGAACTACACCAAGATGGGGCAGAGGTGACCAGCAAAACTCAGCAGTGAGAACTCCGGACCACTGCGGAACCCAGAGCACAGCAAAGTCGGAAACCACAAAACACCTGGGAAACAATGAGAAGGAGAAGGGGAATTTGTGGCAGGGCAGGAGCAGGGGACACTAAGAGCTGGGAAATGACAGGAAGCTGGGATTAGGAACTCAGTGAGGGAACCCAAGGAATGCCAGGGTGAGGGGTCATCACTATATTCTCTGAACTACTAAATTCACACATTTGAAAGCACAAAACTACAGAAACTATAAATAACCCAAATGTCCAGTGCTCTGGAAATAGAATCAATGAACACTTCTAAGCTTACCGACAACTAACAACCTAGTGAGAAAAATTACACAGTTATCAGCCAGGATTAGGAGCACATGACTAAAATCCAGCACTTGGAAAGCTGAGGCAGGAGGATTGCTGCCAGTTTGAGGCCAGTCTGGGGTACACAGCTCAAGCCTCACCTGGACACAGCACACCAAGACACTATCTCAAAAACAAAACAACATACAACTACATTTGAAGCAGGAGAGGACTCAACAGAATTATCTAAGAAAAAATGAGTAGCAATTCTATAATATTTGAAAATGAAGACAAATTTAGTAACTTCCTACAAAAATAAATAACTGAAATGAACCCCAAAATTGAGACAACTTACAGATTAAAAATGTGACCACAGAAAACGATCCCTGAGCCCACCAGCCAGACAAGATGAGCAAAGCTCACCCTCCTGAGCTGAAAAAAAATTATGGACAAGAAGTTATCATTGATTGGGGCCCGGCGGGATGGCTCAGTGGTCTAAAGTGCCTGCTTGGAAAAGCTTGGGCGGCTTCGGGGACCACGCAGTTCGATCCCCGGCACCACATGCTGCATCAGCTCTGCCCTCAGGGTGGGCTGAGCCGGCCATAAAAATGAGTGAATAAACAAACAAATGTTCTGTGCCGGGTGTGGTGGCTCACGCCTGTAATCCCAGCACTTGGGAGGCTGAGGCAGGAGGATCGCTGCGAGTTCGAGACCAGCCTGGGCTACAAAAGTGAGCTCAAAGCCAGCCTGAACTGCGCAGTGAGACCCTGTCTCAAAAAGCCAAAAAAAAAAAAAAAAAAAAAAAAAAAAAAAAAAAAAAAAAAAAAAAAAAAAAAAAAAAAAAATATAAAAAAAAAAAAAAAAAAAAAAAAAAAAAAAAAAAAAAAAAAAAAAAAAAAAAAAAAAAAAAAAAAATGTTCTGAAGCAAGAAAAAATAAATAAATAAAAATTTTTTAAAAGAAGAAGCAGAAAAAGAAGAAGAAGAAGAAGAAGAAGAAGAAGAAGAAGAAGAAGAAGAAGAAGAAGTTATCATTGAAATTGAATGGCAGCAGACATGTCCAAGGAATACTGCAAGGATCTGATCCCTTTATGAATCTTGTGATTGATGAATGTGTGGAGATGACAACTAGTGGGCAACACAACAACACTGGAATGGCAATAATACAAAGAAATAGTATTGAACAGTATTGTCATGTTGGAAGCCTTGGAACAAGTTTAATGCCTGCTCAGCAGAACAATTCATGCCCCTCTAAGCGCTACTTTCACTGACTGAAGATTGGGTCATACATATTTTCATATATTAAATTTTTGTTAAATAAACTTCTGTAATAGTCAGAAAGAGAGAGAGAGAGAGAGAGAGAGAGAGAGAGAGAGAGAGAGAGAGAGAGAGAGAATGACCACAGTCTCCACAGAAAAGAAGTTATTTTTGTTTTTGTTTTTCTGGCATTAAACTTAGAACCTTGCCGGGCGTGGTGGTGCATGCCTGTAATCCCAGCACTCGGGGAGGCTGAGGCAGGAGGATTGGTGTGAGTTTGAGACCAGCCTGGGCTACAAAAGTGAGCTCAAGGCCAGCCTCAACTGCATAGCGAGACCCTGTCTCAAAAAGACGACAAAAAAAAAAAAAAAAAAAACTTAGAACCTTGCACTTGCCAGGCAGGCACTTATGCCACTGTGAGCTAACTCCCCGGATCCACAGAAAAGAAGTTTGAGTGTCAGAAACCTCAGAGAAATGTAATTTTTTCTTGGTTACTGGACCTTTTCCCACCCAAAGTAAGTACCTCTGGGAGCAGGGCAAAAAGGCTGACTCAGGCCCAGGGAGATAGCTCAATAGAATAAGCGCCTGCCTGGCAAGTGCATGCAGGGTCCTGAATTCAATCCCTGGTACTGAAAAAAAAAGGCCAACTCAGCCAGGCATGGTGGCCAACTCAGCCAGGCATGGTGGCAAGGACCTGTAATCCCAGAAGAGGCTGTGACAGTAAGACTGCCACGAATTTGGGCTACATTATGAATTAAAGACTAGGCTAAATCACATAGTGAAACCCTATCTCCAAACAACAACAAAAAAGAAATGCAAAGGGCTGGCCAGATAGCTCAGTGGATTAAAACACCTGCATGCAGGTACAGGGGCTGGGGGTTTGATGCCCCAGGCTTGCCATGCCGGCCCTGCCCCTTGGGCACGCTGAGTGCGATCTAATAGTGAGACCCTGAACATCCTGTAGACCCTTCCCTAAAAATACAAAAAGAAAAAGAAACAAAATAAATGCCAACTCAGCCCCCTTACATTGTCCCCTGGGATGTGTGTGTGTGTTGCTAGCAAACCCAGGGCCTTGCATGTGCTAGGCAAGTGTCCTACCACTGAGCTATACCATCAGACCCTGGGAACCTGTATTCTAACAAGATGGACAAGCCTGGTGTGGTGGTACAACCCATAATCACAGCTATGCAGGAAGCTGAGGCAGTACGATCATGAGTTCAAGGCTAACATAGCAAGACTTTACCTCAAAATAAAATTTAAAATGGACAAAGGTGGTAGGGATGTAGCTCACTGGTAGAGTGCCCCTAAACTCAATCCCCAGTACCACACACAAAAACATTGTTGTCTTTCCAATGCCTAAGATAATGAAGAATATCCACAGAGATTATCCACATACACAGGAACTCAAATTTTTTTTAAGTGTAAAGAAGTCCTCAGACCAGAGTCTGACAGCCTGGGCTCACGAAGCCGTCTGAAAGGAAGCAAGGATCCTCGGGCCGGCAGCTCCACCTAGTGGTTAAGGTGAGGGCAGCAGGGCATATGTGCCCGAGTGTCCAGAATCCCAGCCCCATGCTCCAGACCAGGAGGGAGCATAAGCCTGAGGTGTCCCTGGCACCTTGGCCCCAGTGTTGTACAACCTGTTCACTTCCCAGCTGCCACCACCTGCGGCATCTCTCATGGAAACCACAGGTGACTTCAGTCAGCCCAGGACCCTGGAGACAGAAGTGCCACATGAGAGCCACTCTAGTGGGAGCAGGAACCTGTGGGTGCTTTTCTTCTGCTTGGGCAATGATCCCACCTTGGAGACATTTCCAGGCTCTACCTCTGTAGGACTTGCTCTTCCTCCTCAGTGGGTCTCACATGTGCCAGGGGTAGGTTTGGGCCTGTTCATTCTGCTCTGCCTTCCCCTGGGCTCTCCAAGCTCAGCTCACTCACATCTCCCTTCATGTGCAGACACCTTCACATGACCATGCCACCCCTCCCATCCTCTCCAGCCTCATCCCAGCACCCTCACCAGCTCTCCATCTCACCAATGCAGTGTCTTCTCCACACAGGGTACCTCTTCTCCTCAGAGGTAGCTTCACTTTGTTCTGGCACTTTGCTCTTACCTATCAATGAATTTTTTTTTAATCTCCATGATGACCTCTCTTGTGTTATGATGGCTCCTTGTTCTTTTTGCATATATCCATGCTGTTATTTCTTGGGTTCCTATTGCTCATTTATCTCTTTGAAAATTTAAACATGCCTACTTTAAGATCCTCTTGGCTTTCATGGCCACTTTCCTTGGATGACTGCTTCTAACGTCAGGATGTATTTGGTCATTCTTCCACTGTCCCTGGGCCAGGTAGAAGTGGGGGTCCTAGGTGGAAGATTTTGAGGATCATTTCTGACCAACCTCAAGGTGTGTATTAGGTCTGGAACAGGTCTTCAATCCTGGGAGCCATGAGCTCTAGGCTAGTGGCTGCCTACTCCTGAGACTGAGTGCCCACCCACTCTGACCTCCCTTTGCCCTGCTACCAGGCATAGAGATTCTTGGAGGCCTCCCACATCACTGTGTTCACTGGGAAGGATCCAGGCTGAAGCATTTTCTGTGTCACTAGGGATGATCTTGACAACATCTAACGGCACAGTTCATGATGGAACCGCCACAAAGTCTGATCCCTGCCACCCAGTGATTCTGTCTGCATGTGCATAGGACTTCAAAGATGCCTAAACCCAGTATCCTGTGCCTTTACTCATGGGACCATTTGTTCCTTCTCTTTCCACCTTTGAATCTTAAATACAACTTCAGAGCAACAGAAAAATTCCATTCAGAATTGTATGACCCCTGGCCTAATTCATATTTTCCAGAGTTGATCATAGCTAAGTGTTTTGTGTACACTGATGTTGCCGTTTTTAATGATGCTCACCTTATGGACCCCATGCAAGCACTCTGAACAACACGTTGACTAGCCCTCGAGACATCCCCAGGTGGGATTGCTCTCCCCATCCTCAAATGAGCAAATCCAACTGGCAGGTAGCAGGGTTATTCTGGAGCCTGCAGCCATGCCTGAGTAGATGTCCACCCCACATGCCATGCCGCTTCCCAGCTGATGGCAGTGACCTGCTAGCCCTCATTCACATGCAGTGCTTCTGAAAACCAAGTCTCCCTTCCCAGTAGGTCACACAGCCACAGGATCCTCAATGTAGGAGCTGCACTGTGGGTAACCAACAGCCCAGCAACAGCCCAGGCACCACTCCCTTATTCCAGAGTCCCGAGTGCCCTGGAAAATGCAAAAGAAAACCCTCTATGGGTCTGAGCCTGCCCTAGCCCAGAGGCTCCATGTGGTGGGTGAGAAGCCCCTAGTATTTTGTGTTTGGCTTAGTTTCCTGGGATATCCCAATGTGGTCAGTTTGGGTGATGCTTCTGGGATACTTGCCCTGTTGATTCCACTTCCTGAGTCATCCAAGTTTATCCCATATCCTTCCCTTGAAGTGCTTCCATTCAGGCTTCTGCAAATTCCACTGGTTGACCATCACAGCTGCCCTTAGAATCCAGGAAGCAGGTGGCCTGTACCAGAGCTCACCAGTGTTAGACAACAAAACTACAGCATATTTGAGTTCAAAGATCTTAATTGGCATTTACCTTTAATTCTAGAATTGATACAGGGCATCCAGAAGTCCTACAGACCTTACAGACCTGACTCTTATCTCAACAATGTTTGGCTGTAACAGACCTGAGGACTCCCTCTCATCTGTCATTTACCATCTGATCTTTTTTCCAGTCACAACTCCAGGACCATCTTCTCACTCATATTCCATTACCAGGACCATCTAAGCATTCTTTTGCAGATACCTCCTTGTTACTGACCAATCATGCCCTCTGAGATTCACCAGAATTACTCCACCAAGGTGGAGATTTCTATCAACTACATTATCAATTTGCATCTGTAGACCTCCTACACCCATTCCTTTTTACCATTTTCCAAGTGTGACAATGTGGCTCTGCAGGGCATGGGCCACTTCTTCTGCTAGTTTCCCAAGAAATGTACAGGTGCTGAGGATCTCCTGAAGGTGCAAAACCAGAATGGCAGCCTCACTCTCTTCTAGAACATGCAGAAATCTTGCGATGACAAGAAGAAGAAAAACCTAAATATCATAGAAGCCACCCTGGCCCCGGAGAAGAACCCAAATCAAGAACTTTTGAATCTTTATGCCTTATGTTCTACCAAATCAGAGCCCCATTTCTGTGAATTTCTGGGGAAACACTTGCTTTCTAGAAGAAAAGCTTATCACAAAGATAGCACCTCATTAATCTATGCAGGCTAGGGTGAGCAAGTATCTCTTTGAAAATTGTACCCTCACGCATGACTACAAGGCTTGAAGCCCAGCAGCCTTTCAAGGGCTCCTCTAAATCACTGGGCTTTGGAGCTTTGGCTGGACCCTTTCTCTGTAATCTACTAAACAGCTTTTTAACCTCTTTGGGGCCTTCTCCAACTTTTGGTGGGAAGAAAACCAGGCAACTTTATTTCATAAAATAGACTCAATGAGCTGAATATAGGAGCTTAGTTTTACAGACAGAAAAGAGCTGAAGAAACCAGAAAACAAAGAACCAAAAACAAATTAGCCATTTCATTTATTTTTTTCTTGTTTCAGAACTTTTGTTTGTTTATTTTTATGGCCGGCTCAGCCTGCCCTGAGGGCAGGGCTGGCGCAGCATGTGGTGCTGGGGATCAAACTGTGGTCCCTGCAGCCGCCTAAGCTTTCCTAAGCAGGCGCTTTAGACCACTGAGCCATCCTGCCGAGCCAAATTAGCCATTTCAGAGTCTCCCCTCATGTTACACAAAAATCAGGAGAGGCCATTGTTTTATACCAAGATCTTACAGAACAGACTAAAACCAAAACATAGTCACTGAAGCTCCATATCATCCACCAAAAGCTCCACCACTTAGCATAGATTCTTTTTTTTTTTTTTTTTTTTTTTTTGTCTTTTTGAGACAGGGTCTCGATATGCAGTTCAGGCTGGCCTTGAGCTCACTTTTGTGGCCCAGGCTGGTCTTGAACTCGCATTGATCCTCCTGCCTCAGCCTCCCGAGTGCTGGGATTACAGGCGTGAGCCACCACGCCCAGCTTAGATTCTTAGTTATAAGACAGATATCAAATGTGGGCGTGTTCTTGAATCTGCTATGACTGCCACCATTGTCTACCTTCTTCTTCAGGGCTCTATAAGAGAAGAGTTCTCATAAAGGTCACCAAGATTTTAAAAAATGGCTGAGGATTCTTGCTTAATTTATATAGAAATCATAAATTAGCAAATTTAGTTTTTAATGGCCTTGTACTTTGAGTGCCACTAGCTTTATCTCTTTTAGTGTTAGCAGCCTTCCTTGCCACTTAGAGCCAAAAGCTACCAGCCACAGGGGACGATGGTGCCCAGCAAGTCTTTGTTGTCACTCTCCAGCTGCCAGCTATCTTCAGTGTTAGCAGCTCCAGTCACTTCAGCTTTCACCACTGGCAACTGTGGCATACCAGCTCTTACCCTATCAGCTCAGCATGCCTTCCTCCAGATAGAAGTCATGAATATCTCAGAATATGGCATCCAGAAGGAGGCTTTCTTAGGACATATGCCTCTGCACAAAGAGAAATAGCATAGCTGGGCATAATTTTTACACTTATTATCAGAAGGTTGAAGTAGGAAGATCAATGTGAATTTGAGGCCAGCCTGGGCTACACTGTGAGTTTAAGGCCATCCTGGAATATAAAGGGAGACTGAGCTGGGCGTGGTGGCGCACGCCTGTAATCCCAGAACTTGGGAGGCTGAGGTAGGAGGATCGATGCGAGTTCAAGACTAGCCTGGGCTACAAAAGTGAGCCCAGGGCCAGCCTGAATTGCATAGTGAGACCCTGCCTCAAAAAGACAAAAAAAATAAAGGGAGACTGCCTCAAAAGGGGGATGGGGTAGGCAGATAGGTCCATGGCACAGGTGCCTGTCTGGCAAGTGCAAGGTTGTAAGTTCGAACCCCAGTCCTACCAAAAAAAAGTACATGGGTTGAATCCACTAACAATATAGGAAGGTAGTTAGTACAGGAAGAGGTGGGTTTGCACATAAGCAGTGTCAGACTGCCAGTCATAGATAGCCTTGGCCAAGCTGAGGGGTCAGAATCATCTTGGAGAGGCTGCAGGGTGCAGTCAACTGGGAGAGAGTCACTGAAAAAGGCAATTACAGCCAAAACAAGTAGCTGCAACAGCCTGTGGCATGTGAGTTACATAGCCAGTTGTGAGGTATTTAGGGATTCCCTGGGGGGAAAGCCATGGGACTACATTGTTTCTCTTCTCAAGACCACATTTGGCCTCCCCTGGAAAAGCAACCCAAACAAGCCAGTTTCAGCTGACCAGTGCTTGGGAATTTTGCTGTCCTCTGTCTCATGGTCGTTTGCCAAAGTCATATGGTGATTTGGGGAGTGACCCTACTGTGCCTGGTCAACTCTCCTCGGAACTGTTTCACAGGGTAGGTACATTCCTCCTGACCAGCCATTCAGAACATCGTAGCAGCTTTGGCCTCCCATCTTTCAAGGGTGGCAAGCTTGAAGACAGCGTGGAAGCTGCCTGGCTCATATCGTTGGAGTTCTACCTTGAGCTGTGCACAGATACACAGGACTCCAGTGGAAACCACACAAGGGGCTGGGAATCCTTCCCAGCATCCTCTCCCACAGGCCTAGGGCTTTCCTGGTCTTGGAAATATTGACACGTAAGACTACGGAAAACTAACACAAATGCATATGACTCTTCGACCCAGCACGATGTCTCATGAACTGGAATGACCACTGCTAGGCTTTATTAGGATAGTGATCAGCTTTTCTTGGATGCCCGAATCTAAAATGGCCACTGCACCCACTATCCCACCACTGCCCCTTTCCAAGATGGCTACGCCGTGCATGACGTCACATGGGCGGTCCTCTACTCGCCATGCCCTTTCCGGTTTTAAGGTGGAAAGGATCTTCCATTACGGAAGTAAACAATGTTCTCAACGGCTGGGATTTGGTCTGCCTATAGGGCTAGGATGTGGCCTTTGGGCCTGATTTAGCGAAGTTCGTTAACGAGACTTGCGCCGGCCTGTGAGCGGCCGCGCTCCACCTCCAACTCGCATTAAGTTGTGAAGTAGCCAAGGTGGGTCAGGTCCCCCCTCTCCCCCGCCCCGAGCCGCCCTAGGAACCCGATCCGGCAAGCCGGCCCAACTACTGCAACGCTGCTTAGTAGAGACACAGCAAAAGCGGAGGCTTCTGCGTCCTTTAAGTTTTAGCATTTATAGTTCTTAGGTTTGTGAGTCAAGTAGAAGCGAGCGGCCAGGGACCTGAACAGGCACAGTGCGGCGACTGTCTGGGTGCCAGGAGTACATCCACTAAACTTTGGTAACGGCCATGCGTGGCAGGACGCAGAAACTACTGAGTCTTGGAAGTCGGTGCTACCTATGCTTAATCGTCAGCAGGTCCCAGAGCACTCCGGGCTCAGGGTTAGACTTCCCCACCACTGGAACCCCATCCACTCCTGTGGCCAGCATCGTCTTCAGAGATCCCAGGTATTACCTGCCCATCCCCAACCCGACCCTCACAGCAGCAGAGCCTACATGTCCTCCCGCACCATCTTACCATCACCTGAGTGTTCCTGGGTGGTCCGTGCAGAGCATAGGATGCTATCTTTGCACCCAGGATTCCTGGTATTGGCCCTGGCCACCTGGCAGCTACACACATGGCATCTGCCTCTCTTAGGGTTCGGCTGGCCAGAAGCTAGAATTTAGATCCAAGGGAACATTCCTTTAGAGAGTAGCTGTTCATCATTTGCTGGCTGAGCACCTGCTGTGCATCTGGGGGGTGAGACTTCTCCACTGAGCTGACTCCTGAGCTCTTCCTTTCTGATGAGAGACTGTCTCCTACAGCTTGTCCAAATGGTGCAGAGAAACTGGTTGAGTCAGCTGGGGATTTAGCACAGTGGCACAGCACCTGCCTGGCAAGGGTGAAGTGTAAATTCAATTCCTACTAAAAAAAAAAAAAAAAAAAAAAAAAAAAGCCTTGAGCAACTGGCTAAATCTCTGTGGGCAGTATGCAAAAGCCCTACAGGTGCTGTGGAAAGACCCTAGCAGAAAAGCCGGACAGGGTAGACTATAACAAGTGGCAGTCCTGCTTAGATAAGTTGTTTCTACCAAGGAGGAGGAACAAGGCTGCCCTGGGGGTGCTCACAGGCTGAGCTGTAGTCTGGTTGGATGAACCCTGCAATCTCTAGAGGACAAATCTAGCCTGAAGAACAGCTCTGGCAGTGCACATTTGCCTCAGCCTCCAGCTGGTCAGCTTCACTGCCCATTCTTGCATTTGTGCTGCAGGAAGTGAGCAAAGTCGTGAGGGTGTTGCAGGTGACCAAAGGCATGTATGAGCATATGTGCTTAACAGACAGTGACCCTTAAGATTCAAACACAGCTGATGTCCCAACCTTCCTGCCTGAGCACCCAGCCTGAGGCTGCTGTAGGCAGGCTGTGGTTCTCTAGGTTCTAGGCAGTGCTGCACCTGGCAGGTTCTGTGTTCTGTAGGAGGATCAGTTACAAACCTGCCATCCTGAAAGGGCTCCAGCAACGCAGGGGGAGCACCAGAGCCTTGTTCCACTTCCCTTTCCTTCCCACTCCCTGTGGTCTGGTGTCCACAGCTGTGGCTGCAATTTAGTTAACAGGCTGGCTTCCAAGATGGGCTTATGAGCCAGGGTGGGGTACAAGAGTTGGTCGTGATGGTGCACACCTCTAATCTCAAAACTTGGGAGGTTAAGGCAGGGGGATCACAAGTCCAAGGGCACACTGGGCTACACAGTAAGTTCAAGGCCACTTGTGCATAGTGAGACCATCTCAAAAAAGAAGTGATAAGTCACAGTCCTGTGCAGGGGTAGCTTCTATGGAGGTCCACAAAGCTGGCTTCATGGTGAGGACCAAGTGCTGCACAGGAGACCAAAGCAGATATGGGAAGGGCTAGCAGCACATGGAGGCCAGCTAGATGGACAAGGCCAAAAGGGCTCAGCCAAGACATCACCTGAGTCCTCCCACCCTGGGGCCAACCAGGAAGGAGCAGGGCACTTGGTGACAGTTGCATGTTTGCACATATAACACCCCAAATGTTGGAAGCCACTGATCCTATGTGGGAGGCAGGATGAGGCCTCATTGCCTAAAGCAGTCAAGCTACCTCAGTCTTGAGAAAAACATCCTGCCTAGACATTGTGGGCTATTAGTTGCTAGGCAACCCTGTGTCTTGCAACTTCATAAAGGTATAAATAAAGGCTTTTAACTATTGTTTAGGGGTCATTTCGCCAAGTAGGCAGATGAGTCACCACCTAACCCAGCTCTTGTCTTCTTGTCTATCTTTACTTCCACCATTTCTCCCCGGGTACAAGGGACTACACTGAGAGACCAACAGAGCCCTACACCCAAAAGTGCTTCTACTACACTGACTACCCCTTATCAGCTTCAGGTAGTTCTGGAACAGGACAGGCATGAACCAACAAGCAGTTCAGGAGGTGCATGGACACCAGCAGCCCACAGACCACACTGGTGACATGCAACTCATACAGGAGGATAGGGATTGTGCCACTTGGGAGCACACAGGACAGAGCTCTCTGAGCTCACCAGGCAGCTAAAGTTTTCACATCAAAAAGTTCAGAGCCAGGGGCTGGGGAGATAGCTCCGAGGCACAAGTGCCTGCTGGGCAAGTGCAAGGTCATGAGTTCGAACCCTGGTCCCACAAAAAAAAAAAAAAAAAGTTCAGAGCCAAAGCCGGGCGTGGTGGTGCACACCTGTAATCCTCGCACTCGGGAAGCTGAGGCAGGAGGATCAGTATGAGTTCGAGACCAACTTGGGCTACAAAAGTGAGCTCAAGGCCAGCCTGAACTGCATTGCGAGACCCTGTCTCAAAAAGACAAAAAAAAGTTCAGAGCCATACATATCTTGAAACCTATAAGAACACTCTTGCTAACCACAAGATAGTGGTTCTTAATGTGATAGCAAGAAAGGCTCCCTAAGCACCCCAAACATAGAAACCCTCAAACTCCCACCCTTGCCTTCAGGGTAAGGCCAAACCTGTAGACCCTGGCTCATCCTCAGTTTCTGGACACCAAGGAAGGCACAGACTATAGCAAAGTCTTTGCCATTTGCTCTTCTAGAAAATCCTGTGGTCTCAAGGCTGTTTCTACCAGGCTCTCCTGTAAGAGCAGACTGCTGTGCTATTCAACATTGTGAGCTTGTGATCATCAGCCCTGTCCACCCAGAAACTCACATCATGGGAGGCATTTAAGTCACACTGCCAGTTCTGGCCTGGGCATTCCTGGAGCCTGAAAAGGGCTTGGCTCCAGCCACAGCAGCCCCAACGATGCAGGGCATTCCCACATTGAGATAGGTGACTTTAAGGTACAGGCTTCTGGGCCTGGGAGACAGTTCAGTGGTATAAGTGCCTGCCTGGCAAACACAAGGTCCCAAGTTTGATTCTGTGCTTAGAAAACAAGGGCAGGGAGCAGTGAGCTCAACAGTCTAAAGCACCTGCTTAGGCAAGCTTAGGCAACTGTAGGGACTGCAGTTTGATCCCCACCACCACATGCTGCACCAGCCCCACCCCCAGGGCAGACTGAGCCAGCTATAAATAAATAGTTTTTTTAAAAAAGTCTGCTAGCAAGGGGGATAGCTCAGCAGCATAAGAACCTGCCTGCCAAGCTCAAGGTCCTAAATTCAATCTCTGGTTAAAAAAAAAAAAACAGGCTGCTTTCCACCTTGTTCCCTACATAGCCCAAATGCATTTGCACTTACCTGGCTGCTGGCCAAAATTCAAGGGCAGTCTAGGGGCCTCAAAGCCAGCACTGAGGCACCCCAGTGCAGCAGTACTCCCAGGTAGGACAGTTGTGACATCATAGGGGGTAATTCTGACATTTGCTACTCTTTCAAACCTGTCTACCAGTAATCCCACTGGGCCTAGTGGGTACAGCACCAGGTGGGGCTCAAAGTGGCAGCTCCAGGTCCTAGGGACTGACTTAGATGCTCGACTACAGTGGCCACAGTAGCTGAGGTGCTGGGACCACCCCAGAAGCTGTATGGTGCAGGGGCTGGGTGAATGGTAAGATGCTATCTGACCTCCCCTAAAGAGCCTGGGCCAATCACTCAACCTTCACTATCCCAGGCTGAGTGTGTACATCTGTGTATGTTTTATTCTAAAACCTATGTCCCTGGTTTGGGGTTACTGTGATGTGATAGTCTGAGGCTGCCAGGAGTAGGAAGGAAAGAGCCTGTAGCTGACACCTCGGCAACACAAGGTAGGTTGAGGGCTTGAACGTTTGGTGGCCAGCCTCAGCCAGCAGTGAGAAATTATTCGTGCTTCTCAGCCCCCACAGATTTTACAGAGACCTCCTGCCACCTCTCTGTGTGTTTGAGAAACTTGTAACTTGTTAGTTGGTACTTTTAGCTTAGGCTGTATTCAGAATTCCTGGCCCGTTGGTCCTGTTAAAGATTCTGAGGTCTAGAACAAACAACCCATCCCATCCCCACAAGCTGAGAGAAAAGTTCCGCTCCAGAGAGCAGACGGGGGTGTGGGGCAAGGGCAGCCACTGCTCTAGGCAGTGCTGATCCCCCTTTGAAGCAGGAACCAGTGTCTAAGGACCTAAGGGGTGTAGCCACTTGGCATGGAATTTGTCTTCCACATGGGTGTAGCACCCACATCCGGTTGGATCTTGGCTTTTCAGCTCCTCGTGAGCTCTGAGGTTCCTGTGTCCCTTGGCGGTCTTTCTACTCAGCAGTATCCTCAGGTGACTGGAGTGGCCTGTGGCCATGAAGCTGCACGGAGATGCATGGAGTTAACAGAAGCTGCACGTGCCTGAGATCTGCAACACAAGAGTCCAGGGGCATGCACTGTGGAGCCCTCACTGCCACAGCTGGGTCAGGACATAGCTGTAGTCAAGGTTACCCACTTGTGGTTTCCTTGAAATTTTTAAATTTTTGTTCTTACAAATATAAATCATTTTTGAAAATCACTTTTAGTTTTTCTATGTTATAAAAACTGTCTAGATTTTTTTTTTAACTGTTAACTTGGTAAAATACAAGGGCTTGGGGTTCTTTGGGGGAGGGATGAATATTCCTCTTCCTACATTAGCCTCTGCAGTTAATGTGTCCCTCAGGCTTCAGGGCCTCACCCAGCATGGAAGAAGCACTTCCCAGGCCCAGCTGCCTCTCCAGTCCTGTTCTGCCTACAGATTCCAGCCACTCACCAAGGCCCATGGAATCCTCCCTTCTCCTTGGCTTGAGCCTACCACTGGCCACTTTCTCCCTTTGGTTTTGGGGGTCAGAAGTGAGGAATCTTCTCCCTCCCCTGCTTTGCATTTCTAACATCGAAACACTGCCTCTCTGTAGCACAACCTGTCAGTCTGTGTCCCCTAAAGACCAGATATCCCTGATCCCACCCCAAGAAGCTATAGTTAAGGCTGCATCTTGGGGAATCTGCTCTTTGGCCTCTGCCCTTTCTTCCAGGATGCCTGCTAGAGGGGCCAAGCACCCTGCAGAACTTTAGCCTGGGCCCTAAGATTACTGTGGGACAGCCCTGTGTGCTTCTCCAGGCTCAGCTGTGCACATACCCTTGAGTGAGTTGAGAGTCCTGGGGCCTGAGGAGATAGGACACCATCTGTCCACTGGGTACCCCTGCAGGTTTAGGTGTCTCCCAGCAGGTGGGAGCAGGTGCAGGAGGCCCTCTAATGTCATCAGTGTACTGTTGCTGCCCAAGGAGATCCAGAATGGCCAGTCACCCTGTCCCTAGGTCTGGCCTATCGAACACTCCACAGCTCTAGGTGGCCATTTCTAGGCCAGTAGAAGAAACCCTGTGTGTGTTCACCTGGTGGCCCAGTTAGTGGCCTGATTTCATAAGGAGGCCCCTGGGATGGCTGCTCAGTGTCTGTATGGCATCAGCTAGTCAGCCAGAGAAAACAACTGTTCCTTCCCGAAAGCTTCCCCCACTGAGAAATCACTGAGGCTGGTCACAGATGAGGCTTATAGCCGAGAGGGTGTAGATTCTGGGGCCCTTAAGACTGACTCCAGCTTGAGGAGGCTGAGCCTGGGCACATGGGAGTGCATTCCAAGGCTAGCTTGAATAGGAAGATCAAAGGAGATAATAGAGTACCTGTCTTAGCCAGAACGGGGTCTCTGGCTCACAAGAGCAAATGGTATCTTGAAGTCCTTCTCATGGGAGTGGACAGAAGCTCCTTCCCTACCTAGGTTAGCACAAGGTCCCAGGCCTCCCAAAGCAGCTTACATGGTGTGACCAGAACAAGAAACCCCCACATGTTTGGGACCCAACCCTGAACACACCCAAGGGCCACTTCTCTCCAATGCCCCCCTCCCTTCCCACCTACCCTGGCCCTGCTGCATGGCCCCTAAGCACCTGCTATGTGGCAACCACCTGCTCCTCCTAGTGATTTGGCAGTGGGATTCTCACCCCACCTGGATCTGGTCTGAGGTCATCCTAGGATTCATGGTTTAAACACCCCCAGATGACATTTGTGCATCCAATGTAATTGTAGGAGACAATCTGAAACCCTTGGTGCCTGGTACACTGATATATGCCAGGATCACTGCCCACCATCCTGAGATCAATGCCTGTCCCAGATCTGAGCTCCGAGTGTCCCCCATGTGGGAAATGCTGCTACATTCCGCTGAATACCAGATATTCTGGGTCTGCTGTGCCCTGCGACTTCTGGTATGGCCCTAGACCCCAGCCTACTCTCTAACCCCGAGGATCACAATGTTAGGAGGGGCCCAGGGAGGGAGGAGATAAGCACAGGCCAGAGGGCTTTGGGATACATTCATCACCCACCGTGCCAGGAGGAGCAGCCATCTGCCAAGAGAACTGGTGCCTTAGGCTTTAAGCTCTCCCACCCCCTAAACCCACAATAAAAATAATCCCTCCACTCCAATGTGCCCCAGTTCCACAGGCGCCTCCTCATCCAGCTGTGCACTGATGGCCAGCAGGGCCTGGGAAGTGTGGGTGACCCCATTTCATGGAATTACAGCAGGGAAACCTGCTGAATAACTTGAGAGTCCTAGAGCCTGAGAGGAGAGGGAATATCTGCTCGCTGAACATGCTGCAGGGTCTGAATGCAGGGAGGAGGGGGCATACTAGAAAGTCCCCTATGGAAGGTCCCACATGTACTGCTGTCTAAGGAAGTCCAGAAAAGTTGGTCCACAGGACCTGGCCCTGGCCCTTGCCCAGAGAGGCTCCTAAGCACCTGATGAGGGCTGTCCAAGCTGGGGGGGAGGAGGAAGGCTAGCTTTGTAGGCATCTTTGGGAAGCCTGGGCCTGTCCCTGTAGGGACTGCTGTTGCTGGCTGGAGGCCCCCCACCCAGGATGCAGTAACGTCACTAGGTGGCTCCCAGGGTGCAGCTCCTCCAAGAAAACACTGCACACCAGGGCAGCTACATAACACCAAGAAATGAGCTGTAGGGAAAAGGGGGATACCCTTAGCACTACAGAGCTGTCTTGGAAGGTGGATGGCAGGACAGCTGTCCACTCTGGACTCATTATGGAACCTTGGGAAGGGAACTGATAGGCAGAGTCCCAAAGGGTCTGTTGCTGAAAAGAGAAAGCCTCTCTCCAGGCCACTCAGGCTCAGCCAAGCACATGCCAGCCCACACACCAAAAGGAGGGGGTCCTTCACACCATGGGGAAGCACAAAGGCCCCGTATTCCCTAGGTAGTGCCTCACTTGGTAACCACTGCCTGAGATAGGGGGCAGGGACCAGAGCAGGGAGCAACTTTGCAGAGGCCTACATCCCAAGACCTCCTGGGTACAAGCCTCTGACCCACAGATGCTTGTCAGTGGACTCTGCTGAGGGTCTCCAAAGGCCACAGAGTCCCTACTCCTCCCAGCTGATCAGAGGTATCAAGAGGGGACAAAATTTACCCATCTGAGGTCCTGGGTCGCACCACAAGAAAGCCCAAGAAGTAATTGGTGAATGAGACAATACTGCCAGGCTGGAGCAGCCCCCTCGCTAGGGAAGCTGGCCCCTCAGGCTTCCTCCAGGCCACTTGCCCCACCCACTAGGGTGGCCTGAGCTGGAGGTCGAGCTGGGCCCAGCCTAAGGAGGCGGTGCCCAGGCCCAGGTGGCAGGAGTGGGCGGGGCGCCCTCCGGGCTCTGCGGGGCTCGCTAGCCCAGACTCACTCTGCGCATCCCTCAGTCCTTGTGGTTACTTGGCTCTCGCTGTCATCCTCCAAAGTAAGTCAATAGACAGGGCCCCTCCAGCTGGGAGGGAATCGAGGCCCAGAGGTTTGGGGCTTACCCAGTTCTGTGCCTGGGCTGACCCTCTACTCGGGAGGCGGCCAACGGAGCGACCCCAGAGCCGGGAGCCGCGCTGCCTGCCGGGGCCGCGTGTTGTACGCCGTGCGCGCCGCCGTGCGCCGTGGCCGGGGGCGTCTCAGGATGCGCGGGCGGCGGCTGGGCTCAGCGGCGGCCGCGGTGGTGGCGGTGGTAGTGGCAGCGGCAGGTATGGCTGGCTGGGCGGGTGAGGACCCCCAGCACAGGAAGGGCCCACGCTCGAGACTTAGGCTGCTCCCACGCCCACGTGGCTGTCCGCGTGCGGAGCCAGAGAGGAGCCAGGGTGGGGCGCGGGAACTTGGGGTCTCAGGGAGGGAACCCTGCATACTCTTGGCTCATTCCTACCCCTTGCCGGCACAACTGCAGTGCCCAGAGATGGAGGTAGCCCTGGAGTGCCTACCACCAACTGAGGCAGGTGCCCCAGGGCTGTAACAGCCCCTCTCCCAAGGCCCACGGGGCCGAATCTGGGGAACAGCGGCTGACCCCTGGTCCCCAGGAGCCGGAAAAAGGAGGGGCAAAGGGCTGTCTACCCTCACCACCGTCACCCAGCAGTATCTCAACCAAGCTTGCAGGATGCTGTACCATGGTCAGGTCTCCACACCTGGGGAGGCTACCCACAGGCCCAGTCTTGGGCTTGGCGGGATCCCCAGACCCCTTCAGCACATGAGCCAGCCATGGGGAGATGCAAATTGCAGCCAAATTCTCCCAGCCTAGGATTAACCCGCCCTTGGAGTGAGCTCTGTCATGCAAAGCAGAGAGGGATTCAGAAGGAACAGGCAATATCCAATCCCCAGCAGTCCATCTGTCCCACCAGGGCAGGATGGTCTGACTTAGAAATGGGCCCCACGGGAGAGGGTGGTTACCATCAGACCCTTGTGCAGCACAAACGGAAGCTTCTCAAGGCAGGAAAGACTATGGCCTGTTCTTTAGACCAGAGCTGGGCCTGATGAAGCTCAGGGTGTACAAGATGGAAAGTTTGCTATGCTGTTAATGAGCTCTGCTGAGGAAGGGGAGCACATGGGGCTTCATTAGTGGAGCACATGGGACCTGAGCCTAGCACCCCAGCACTGCCTCCGTAACCCTTCAGAAGAGCAGACAGTAGTGTAGCCCTGGGATTTGACCCAGGTGTGGGTAGTAAATGGCAGCCCCCAGCTCTGCTTCCTCCTATGCCAGTGGTGGCACACTTATGGTACACGTTTTTTTCTTTCAAGACAGATGTCCATATATGAGGTTTTTTTCTAAACTAAAACCTCAGTATTCAGGCTTAGCTGTAGCATTGGCACCTTGCAATAAGTGGGCTTGGGCTTGCAGCATGGCCACTTATCTCCAGTATGTTCACCACCACTGTCCTATGTCCTCTAGCCCCAGGCTGGCCACTTCCGAAGCCCCCGACGCCATGGAGGAGTGGGATGTGCCCCAGATGAAGAAAGAGGTAGAAAGCCTCAAATATCAGCTGGCATTCAAGAGGGAGATGTCCTCCAAGACCATTCCGGAGTGAGTCCCCATCTACCCACCATGCATCTCATTTTCATCTTATTTGTGTGCAGGACCTTGCCCCTGGGACAGGTGTCTCAAGGGCCTGTACTCACTCCTGCCCCACCTACAGGCTCCTCAAATGGATCGAGGATGGGATCCCTAAGGACCCCTTCCTGAACCCTGATCTGATGAAGAACAATCCCTGGGTGGAGAAGGGCAAGTGCGAAATCCTGTGAGCCAGACACAGCAGGTGTAAGGTGTGACTTTATTATAAAGACTTCTCCAGACAGTGTCCTCCTGGTGCGTTCCCTGTGTCTTGAGCTACAATAGGTCCCTGATGTACAGGCCACGCCGCACGGCATTGGAGACACCCTCGTTGAAGCGGAACCAGACCTCACTCCTGCCCACTGCGGTGCCCATGCGCCACTCTATAGAATCCTTCTCTGGGTCCTCGGTGTCTGTGGGGACCACACATTTGCTCTTCAGCTGCCCCCAACCCCTGGGGTACCCCCCATGTACCCTGCACACACCTGTGCTTGGAGCTGTTGCTTTCTTGACAACCACACGTCCAAAGAAGTCCCTTTCAGGCTGTGGGGATTGGTGGGGAAGGTGTGGGAAACACCATGTCTTAGGACAGATCTTGAACCTGGGCAAGGGCTTCTGGCTAAGGACACCTCTTCCAACTCATTACTCATTGATCCCAGCCCAACCCAATGGGTTCTTCCTTAGGCCTCAGGGGCAGCCCAATACTCCAAAGCCCACCCAACCTCCAACAGCAGCCTCGACCAGCCCTGCCCCACACCTGCTCCTCCAAGGCTGCTCTCTTCATGATATGTTCCAGTCGCTGTTCGTGGTTGCGCAGAGGAAGCTGCCTCACCCCTTTATCTCCACTCCCAGTGAGACTTTCAGGTCTTGTGGGGCCCTGGTCTGCCTGCAGGGAATACTGGTGAAGGCTGGCTGGACAGAGCCAACACCAAGGATAGCATTCACTTCCCAGGCCCCACTTTGCCCAACAGGGTAAGTTCACAAGGGGCCTAGCTCACCTGGGAGCCAACTCTAGCCTGGGCCAAAGCCTCTGCCCGACGCATCTTTTCCACCTCAATCTCCCGGGCAATGAGTTGCTTGGCCTGGTAGGTAAGGGGCTTTCGGGCAGGTAGCTCAGGGAAGTGACAGACCTCCTCCACATTTCTGCTCAGGGGCAGATCAAGACACCATGGCACTGGTTAGTAGGGCCAGGGCCCCACTTGACGCTCTAACCTCATACAAGAAGAGTGATAGCTGCAATGAGGGATGAATTCCCATTGTAGTCATATCCCAGCCCCACAACAGCTAGAAATCAACAGCCTAGAGCCCGTTTTTCCAACTGCAAGCAGAAAGATAAAGGAGCCTGCCTACACAGAGAGGAAGTAAAAACAATGGGCAGGGCTAGGGATGCAGGATCCTGAACACTAGAGCCCTCACTAAGCCATAAAACCCCAAGCCCACTGCTCTGGTACCTGAGATACTAGCCCACAGTACCTGCACAGCTATCACTGTCCATCATGAGGCTACCCATGAGTAACCATGGAGCTACACTTAGGTGGGGAGAGTGCTGCAATGATTCAGATCCCACAGCTGGGCCCTGGGTCATATCTGGGTAGGGGTAAGCTACAACTGACCACTCTAGACACCTTGCCATGACCATGTGGGCTTTGGCACCCGACCTACAACCTTAGGCCTTCCCCACCAGGAACAAGGGACTCACGGCTCCAGCCTGTAGAGGTACTGCCCATCAGGTGTGCGCTCCTGGCGGTAGGTGAGGCTGTAGGAAAGCATGGTGCCCACAAGGCTGGACAGCTGCTGCTTCTCGCGGGCACTGTACAGCTGTGTGCTCACCTAGGGCCAGGTGGAAGACTAAGCAAACCACAGCCACCTCTACCAGGCACCCTACCTCTGCTCTATACAAGGTACTCACAGGGCGCAGCTTAGGTGCAAGGATATCCAGGAGTAGGCAGAGAGTGTCTAGGATGAGGACCTGGGGTGTGGCCTGGCTTCGAGTGGCTGGTGTGATGCCTGACACCAATGTCTGGATCAGGTTTTTTGTCTGGCTTATTCGGTTCTGGGCCTGGGACAGAGATGAGCCAGGGCTGTGTCACCAGAACCATCAGAAAGCCAGACCCTAACACAGAGCCAAATCGCACCTCCTGCTGGCTGCTGGGGAAGGCAATCCGAGGCACATGGCTAGAGGCGAAGAGCACGTGGAAGGCCGCAGGCAGGAAGGGCAAGTAGCGCAGGAGCTGGAAGCTCTGGCTGTGGTGGGCAGCCCGCTCCAGCAGGTCGTCAAAGGCCAGCCAGTCGAGGGCCACGCACACAGATCCCAGGCTGGAGTCCCGGAGCCGCAGGCGCAAGAAGTTGTCAAAAAGGCCCTGGAGGAAGCAGGAGCCTGAGGAGTTTTATCCACCTCCTAGCATTAGCACCACCTTGGGACCTGTGTCCCTTCAGTCCACCTTGCAAAGACTCAGGTGCAGGGCTCAGCCAGAAGCATGAGAGCACAGCCAGGACCCAAGGGTCCACCTTGAGCTGTGAGGATCTACCCCACCAGGAGCCAGCATGCGTACAGACCCCAACCTCCCACTACACAGCTGGAAGGAGGCCCCAAACTCTTCCCCTGGAGGCATGGAGGCCCCAAACTCCCCCTACTTGAGAGTCCCCTCCATTTAGTTGTACTGTATGCCCTTCCATGCTAAAGATTTCCAGACTGGCTAATGATCCCCAGCCATTAATCCAAAGCTGTTTAGGACTGGCAGGCAGCTTAGGGAAGGTTTTCCCACGGAGGGGCCTGTGCCTGCTTAGATCAAATACTACCCCATCTGGTCTCTACCCCATGCACCTATATGGAGAATCCAGCCCCTCTCTGGCCCTGAAACCCCATGTGGACCACAGCAGAAGCCTCAATCTCCAACCATACCCTGCAGATGATCATAGCCAGCAGGCAGTGACCTATTACTCACTGCGAGAGCCCACACTCCCTGCTTTCCTCTCGTTTCCCTCCTGGCTCCTGAGGATTCCCACAGCCTTCTGTCCCTGTCCATGCTACCCCCAGAGGCCTCTCCAATGCCCTCTCGACTCCTCACCCATTCTCTGCCTTTTCTCACCACATCACCATCCAGACTCCCTTCCAACTACTCTCTCCAGCACTGCAGCACCAAGGATCCCGCCCTTGGGGAGGGTTCACATCAAGGGTAGGTACCTGGACCACTTTCTCATGCTCGCCTGCAGACATGGTGACTTGCAGGATGTGGTAGAAGCGCTGGGAGGCAAGGGTCAGAGAGCCTACATCTCTGTCAGCAGGCAGCAGTGTGTGGGCCAGCAGGCTGGGATCCTGGACTCCAAGTTGCCTGAAGGAAGTAAAAAAGGTTAAAGGCTATGCCTAGGATGGAAGCATCCCTGCTCTTCTGGATGAGCTCTCAGCTCCCACCCAGCAGTGCCCTCTGCAGCCTTCCAAATGAAGCCCTCCCAGCCCTTGCTACCTGGGAAGTATCATGTTTACATTACCCTGGAGTCAATGGGGACCTCAGATACTTGGGGACCTCCTCTAAATGGATCTCCCAGACCTTGAGAAGACTTTGATGTGGACTGACCTTCACAGTAGGGGCCTCTCAGAGAAGGCAACCCACAGGGAGCCAGGCTAGGAACTACACATCCCAGATCCAGGAGCCCCTAGGTATCTCCCACTCTGTTTGGGGCACTAACCAGACCAGCACACCTGCTAGGTCCTAACCTGAATCAGAGCAGACACACAATTACCCCTATTTGCCTGAGGCTTCATGGTCCTGGTCAGGTAGCAGAAATAGGCAAAGCCAGGCAGAGCTGAATCCTGAGTCCCAGCAACACCTTGGGACACTGAGCCATAAAGGTATGGAGGCACACAGCTTTGAAGGTCAAGCCAGGCAGCTCCAGGATCACGCACATGGGGCCTCAAAGTGGTACTGACCTGAATTGGGTCAGGTTCCTGAGCCCTAGACACTATAGGCATCTACGCTGGGGTAGCCTGCCACACATACCTACCTCTGGGCCCGGGGCAGCTGAAAGACTTCTTGCCACACAGAAAAAAGTCCTTTGCGCTGGTCCTTGAGGCCAACGTGGGTAGTCTGCACATCTCGCACACTCAGCTCCCGCTGGCCCCGTCCATGCAAGAACTGGGTTGACAATGAGGTTAGAGGCCGCTGACACCCACCTCACCCCACCCCTCCAGACTGCCCATCTTACCTGCAGGGTATTAATGCAGGCACGGATATCATTGTCGGTCTTCTCACAAAGGGCTGCCAGTGCACCCGGGTCAGACTGCATGCCTTGTCGCAGGGAGATCTGCAAGGAGGGTAAGGGTACCATGGGGCTCTGTGGCTCACCTTCAAGAGTACTTCCCATGGCCACAGCCTTGTTCCCCATAGGCTACACATCCCTAAGACTGGCCTCTGTGCCTGCTTCACTGCCTACCATCCCAAGCCAAGTTAGTCCTGGAACCAGGTGGGAAGGGAACAGGACAGAGACCACATCTTCTTCTTGGGGCAGAAGCTCAAAGTCACCCAAGCAATCCCTGGCTGCTCATCTGCCCTGCTGACCTCCTGGAGCCGCTGCACCAGCCTTGAGGGCAGAGTTGGAGGGAAGTGGAGCAGGAAAGCTTGCTGCTTCAGCTGTCGCAGGGATGGCACAAACCTGCAGAAAGGGTGGGTGGTGGTAGCTCAGCTAACACAAACACAGTGGCTGAAGCAAGAACACCCCAAGGCTGGGTCCAGGCCCCCCTGTCATGCCCAGTACAGGCCACTCTACATGCTGGTTACTGAGGCCAGAGCTTCCCATTCAAGGCAGACTGTCCCACTCACTGGTCAGAGGACAAAGTTTCTCCATTTAGTGTAGGCCACCTCATTGCAGGTCACCAAAACTAGGACATCCCATCCAGTGCAGGCCACCCTACTCACTGGTCATTGCAGATACATATAATGGGCCTGGTCAAGAGGGGTCCCTCTGTGCGGCGTTGCCTGCCCCCTCCTAATGGCACAATTGGGCCGCCTGGCTCTGCTTCCTGTGGACCCTTGCGATTTAGGATGCTCAGGAGAACATTGATGGCTGCCTTTAGGGAAGAACGGAGGGATACAGTAAGCAGAGGCTCTGGTACCTGCCCAACCCTGCTCACCCGGCGGTAAGGAGGCCCACCGTAGGAGCCCCATCGATCTCATCAATAATCAGGCAGTTGGGCTTCCCACCAGCACCCAGTACTGACTCCATCTGCGTGGCTGCCTCAATGCGTGTGCGGAAAGCCTCAGGGCTACGGTCATCACTGCAACAGTAAGGCCAGGCAACGGTCAAGGAGCAGCCAGGGTAGTACCCAAGGTCCCAAACAGGACAGCCTCAGCCCCAGTGAGCCCTGATAAAGGACATGTACCAAGTACCCAGGACCCTAACCCTTTGTGAGGCAGAGACAACTGCAAAATGTCAGGGCTACAGCCCAGATTCAATCAGATGCCTCAGGACAGACAAGAAATCAGGAACCAGCCTTCTGCCACACCTACCTGGCATTCATCTCCACCACAGAGTATCCAGCATGTCGTGCAATCACATGCGCCAAGGTGGTCTTGCCCAGCCCTGGGGATCCACACAACAGAGCCACCTGCAGGCAAGGCAGAAGATGTACTACAAACCACAACGCCTTGGGAAGAAGCCTATCTAGCAAGAGGCTAAAAATCAAGCCTCACAAGGCTGGGAGCTACTAGCGATGTCTCCACCCACCAGCCACCAAGTTAAGAACACAGAATACACAGAGTGCAAAGCCAGTTCTTCAGAGCAAGAGAAAGTCCTGTGAAGGGGAAATTACATGGGGACTTGAAACTACCCACTGTGCCAGCAAACCATGCTAGTCAGACACAGAGTCCTTAAGCGGCATTGGCATTTTCAAAACTGTTACCCAAAAAGATACAAAATTTAAGGCTGAGTGTGGAAGAGCTAGCCTGTAACCCCAGCACTCAGGAGGCTGAAGCAGGAAGATCATTGTGCGTTTGAGACCAGCCTGGGGTACACAATGACCTCAAGGCCAGCCTGAACTGCATAGCAAGACCCTGTCTCAAAAAGACCAAAAACAAACAAACAAACGAACAAACAAACAAACAAAATAACCACATTGCTAGCATTTCACATAAACACCGATCACACCCACAACCTCTACAAGAATCAAAGGTGCCTCATGGACCTCCAATACCAACCACTGCTCATAGGGTACTCTCAGGCTCAGAGCTCTCCACCAAGGCTGAGGGGCTCACCTTTTGCCGGGGCCGCCGGTTTGGATCTAGCTCAGCCTCCAGCATCTCTTCGACCACCTGCTCCTGGCTTTTCCACTTTCCAGAAGCCGTGGCCTCCTTGCCAGTCCGAGCTGGCTCTACATTGGGCCTGGGCTTCTTCCGAGCAGGCTTTTCATGGCCAAATACCACAAGATCCCATAGCTTCAGCCACTTGAGCAAACAGCGGTTGGTGAACTGTGTGGAGGAAAGCATGGCCTAAAGCAGTTATTCAAACCTCTCAGAGATTTTAATAATGAACAACCTGCTGTAGCATGTGTGCCATGGGTGCATCACCACTAAAGGTTCTGCCTGCCCCTCACATCAGCCTGCTACTGTAAGACCATGCCACAGGTAGAGACACCAAGGCTCAGGAGGATGAAGGACTGCTGGTAAGTGACAGAGGGACTCACACCAGGTCTACATTCCCACACCCTAGCCCCAGCCTCTGGGACCACCCCCTGCTCTCCCTCCCCAGGCAACCTCTAGCTTCAGATGCTATAAGTCAAGAATGGAAACAGGAGGGCTGGCCAGATAGCTCAATGGATTAAAGCACATGCAAGCAGGTGCAGGACTGGGGGTTCACACCCCAGGGCGCACTGAGAAGGCAATGTGGCACATGCCTATAATCCTAGCTCTTGGGAGGCAGTAAACAGGCAGATCACTGAGTCTGATCCAGTAGTGAGACCCCCTGAATCCTATAGACCTTTCCCTAAAATACAAAAAAAAAAAAAAAAAAAGAATGGAAACAAGCATTGGGCAGGAGATATCCTGGACACCTAGACCAGCTCACGGCAGGCCACAGATTGCCAGTAGCAAATCAGATGTGTGGTGACTCTGTTTCCCATCTTGACCCAATAGGGCAGACCAGAGCCCCCACTTCCTCTTGGCAACCCAATGGTTTTGCAACACAAAGATCAACTGGGCCCCAGATTCTTCCCTCTTGCAAACAGAGAAGCCAGTGACATCTGAACAAGGACAAGACCTCACATCATCACTGAGCAGTTCTGTGTAGCGTTGGGGTGCAAATTCATCCACCCACAGGCAGTGCTGGGAAGTATGTTGGCCATCAACAGGCTCCTCCATGGGTGCCCTCATGACCTGGGCCTCCTCCACTTCAGACCTGAGACTAAAGAGTATTGTGTCTTGAGCCAACACACCCAGGCCTTCACCCCTCACAGAGACCATGGTCACAAATACCCCCAAAGGTTAATCTCAGAACCAGGAAGGCCCACCAAGTCACCTGCGCAGAGTGTCTGAGAGCTGCTGAGCCTCTTGTACTAGCTTCTGCCGTCGCTATGCAAACAGAACAGGATGGATCAGGATAGCTCCACTGCCATTCCCCCTACTTCCCACACTCCTTAACATGCCTCACCTCATTGTCAACCTGCTCCCTCAAGGAAGCAAAGGAGACACCTAGCAGGTCTAGTCGGCCAGGGGCTCGCCACCGGACATCCAAGACAGGGCTCTGGTTGGGGAAGGCAGCAGTCACCTCTGGACCCTGTCCTAGACCATGAGATCACCTAAAATCTTTGCCCTCAGGACTTACATGAGTAAGACATATGAAACTGTCAGGCCAGGGAGAACAGGGGATGGAAGCCACCAACAGAGAGCAAATCTAAGGGAGGCAGCTTTAAGGGGTAGAGAAAAGAGGCAGAAAAGCTGGGCCTGCTAAGGCTGTCCCTTCCCCAGCAGTTTTGCATTCCTGTTTCTGGGCTGCGTGGGCATTCCCACTTCCAGGAAAACAACAGGAAAAAGCTGCTTGTGAGTCTGTCAAGAGGCCTGTAGTGGACATGAAGTCCAGACCCTTTCCTGGGCAGAATTAACCTCCCAACCCTACACAACAGCCATAGTCACCCCCACACTTGTAGCTGTGAAGTACCCACCTGTAACCCATTGCCTGTGGAGTCAGGACGGAGCACCAGAAAGACCCGGTCACCACCTGTGGAGGTCACGTTGATGTAATCTTCCAAGACAGGGGGCCGCCTCAGGACAGGATTGTGGGCGCTATGCAAGGCCTGTGTGAGACCTGCATCTGCATCAGTGTCCATAGGTCTGGGAAGGGATAGGGCTCAATCTCAGAGACTTATGTCTGTCACACTGGGATGGGGTACCTGGACTCCCTCCCAGCCTACTTTCCACAGGCCCCCACTCTCAGGACCTCATCCAAGAAACAGAATCCTTCCAAATGACTCGGACAGACAGGAAAAAAAAAAGGGGGGGGGTGCCCTAAGTCACACACCCAGAACCCCACAGCTCTGTAGGGATTTCAGGACTCGGTGGGGGGGTTATGTCCCTTGGTGGGGAGTCAGGAAACTCCAACTCCTCCATCTCTGGCCCAAAGTTTAGTCTCTTGACTGCCTCTAGCCTGGATCTCTTGACCTTGGGAGCTGCAAAGACACAACAGAGGGACTGGACCAAAAATTCCTTTCCACTACTCCCCACCTTAAATAGGGGCCGTCTATGGACCTACTGTGGGGCAAGGGTTCCTTGCTGGGGGCAGTGGCATCCACTTGCCGCTTTCTGGCACCACGACTGCTGCTGCCTGGAGAACCAGGGGGACAAGGACGAATGGCGGCATCCCCTCCAGCGATGGCCTCCTCGAATGTGGGCCGAGGCCTGGCCGCAGCAGGAGGTGGGGTCCCACAGGGCCGCGGGAATGGCGCACCTGAAGAGGAAGCGGTTCACAGCAGATGCCCAAAACAGGAGTCATGCTCCGCCTTCAGCGGTGAGTCTTCGCATCCCAGAGCGCCCCAAGCACAAGCTGGGCATCATTTCCGCGTAGCTCCCAGACTCCCGCCGCGCGCCGCGGGGGCCCAAACCCACCTTCCAGCTCAGCCAGCACCTCGAGCTCTGCCGCGAACTGACTGTGGAAGTCATCCTCCACTCCGTGCAACTCGTCCTCATAGTCCTCCATGGCAACCTAACCTAGCCCCAATCTCGGGTACACTAACTCCCACCCTCTGCAAGACCCGAGCTCTCCGAACCTCCCGCGCTACCGCAGCCAATACGCTCTAACCCCACCCCGAGCGTCCCTGTACTGCCAATCAGTGCCCCGCGTGCCGAGCGGCGCCCACCATTGGCCAGCAGGGCAGGGGCGGGGCTGCGCACAAGCCGGCGGGCGGAATCTAGCTGAATGGTAGCAGTGAGGGCCTAGAGCGCTCCCCATTGGCCAACACAGCTGCATTTCCGCAGCGGTAAGGCAGTGGGCGGGGAGAAGGCGGGACTCGCGGGTCCGGGGCTGCCAGGGCTGGGAACGCCGGCTGGAGCTACTACTAGGAGTGACGTCTGGGCCCGGACGACGCAGACAGCCCGCAGGTCTGTCCTGAGGTAGAGGCTCGAGAGGCTCTTGGATCCGGGAATCTGTCCCTCAGAGCGCGCACAAGCGGGGCCAGAGGCCCCTGCGCACCTAGGTGGCACCTCACTTTGCTGTCGGACCACTTAGGGAAGGCCCACAGTTCAGCTTTTCTTCCCAGATCAAAAGTAGTCCAGAGCAGGGTGGAGTAACCTTCACCTCCCAGCATGCTACCTCGCCCCTTTCCCCTACTTTCTCCAAAGTCAGACAGAAGGGGCTCCCACCTTTTGGGTACACACATCCCTCCTGAAATGCAGAGTGCTGCTGCTGTTCGGAGACTGGGGATCACTCCCACCCTCGCAGCAGGCCCTGACATGGAGCCAGGCAGCATAGAGAACTTGTCCATCGTGTATCAGAGCAGCGACTTCCTTGTGGTGAACAAACACTGGGACCTCCGCATTGACTGCAAGACTTGGCGGGAAACCTTGACCCTGCAGAAACAGCTTCGACACCGCTTTCCAGAACTGGCTGACCCTGACACGTGCTATGGGTTCAGGTATGTGGCCTTGCACAAGTGTCCCATAAGAGCAGCCACTAGAGGGAAGTTGCTGAGACGCTGAGCTTTGCCAGGGGGCGCTGCCCACTATCCAACAGTGTCTAGGTATCACTGCTCCTTGCACTTTATAGGTTCTGCCACCAGTTGGACTTCTCCACGAGCGGGGCACTGTGCGTGGCCCTGAACAAGGCAGCTGCAGGCAGTGCTTACAGGTGCTTCAAGGATCGGCGTGTCACCAAGGCATACTTGGCATTGGTAAGGATGGAGGGGGAAGGGGAAGTACCTAGGACTCCTGCGTACTTTCACAGTCCTCACATGGCCACCTTGATGTCAAGAAGGCCTTCCACTGGTAGTAGGATGGCCTACTGAGCTACATGTGATATCTCTTACCTTGCAGGTTCGGGGCCACATCCAGGAGAGCCAGCTGACAGTCAGCTACGCCATTGGCAGAAACAGCACGGAAGGCCGGACACATACTATGTGTATTGAGGGCACCCAGGGTATGATGGCCAGGGTTTGGGGTCAAGACATCCAACAGGGGCCTTTCATGGAATTGGCCATCTAGGGTGAACCTATCAGGGCTTGATATACCTGCCTCTACACCCAGGTTGCGAGAACCCAAAGCCAAGTCTCACAGAGCTGCTGGTTCTGGAGCATGGGCTCTATGACGGCAATCCTGTCTCCAAAGTGCTGCTGAAGCCACTGACAGGTGTGTCCAGGACAGGGGAGGGCTCCGGTTATGTAAGACAGTGAGCTGAGGCACAGGAACCTTGTGGCCTACCTGGGTCACCTGATTATCTGAGCAGGCTTCTTTTCCTGCTGGGAGAGTTTTGTTGGAATCTCCAGCAGGACCAACTGTGCCCCAGCTCAGCCCTCACCAGGTGCAACTCCAGAATAGTCTCTTGTCTTGGAACTTGATGTCTCACATATAGTAGAAGACAAAGGGTTCCATCCCAAGGGGTAATCCTGAGATTCCAAGGGACCCTTCTGGAAGTGATACAAGCCAGGTGAGGTGTAGGCCTAGAGCTGCCCATTCTACCCTGACCTCCACCTATCCCACAGGCCGGACTCACCAGCTGCGTGTGCACTGCAGTGCCCTCGGTCATCCTATTGTGGGTGATCTGACGTATGGGCAGGCTACTGGACAGGAGGACCAGCCCTTCCGCATGATGCTACACGCGTTCTACCTACGCATCCCCACATCAGCCGAGTGTGTGGAGGCCTGTACTCCGGACCCTTTCCTCTCTACCCTAGATGCCTGCTGGTGCCCCCATACCCTGGTGCAACCTCTTGACAAGCTTGTCCAATCCCTTCGGGCTACCCCTGACCCTGGACCCATGGATGAAGACTCTGGTCCCTGTAATCCCTCTATACCTCTACCTAGGCCAAGCCGGGGTTCCACTGAGACCGAGGCTCAACGAACATCCTACCTGCAGTGGCTATCAGAGTGGACACTGGAACCAGACAACTGAGGGCCACTGTGGAGTGCTGGGTTCAGCTGGACAAAGGGCTAGCAGGGCAAACAGAGGGCCAGCCAGGCATGACTGTTGGAGGTCAGTGCTCTCAGGCTGTGAGATTGATGCCTGATTAGGGGGTCTTCCTGGACAAAACAGGCTTTTCCTGCTTGAATAGCTTTGTGACTCGAAAGTTTCCCCCTAGCAATAGTGGTGAGCATATGACACAAGTGCTATAGCCAGGGGTTTGTTATCATTGAACACTCTAAAAAGTTACATACCCATCACTTCCCAATGGCCTCATTTAATGGACTTACCAGAGGCCATCTAGCTGGCAGTCTCAAAGCTAGTATCTGGCCAGCCTTTGCTGCCAGGTGAATTCTAGTGCCTCACTCACCCAGAGGCCTTGCCCGAGCTTTGGCCCTAAGCCCACTCAGTTCTGTGTCCTAAGGCACTCCACTCTCCTTTGGTCCTCTTAACTTGTAACCCAGCCAGACCCTCTGCAGAACTCCCACTCTGTCTCCTGCCTGGCCTTGCCTGCCTCAGGCCTTTGCTTTAACTAGACTGCCCTTGGCCCTGCTTTCTTCTGCCTGCATTCAGTGCCTGGCCCTGATGCATGGGACTGTGTGGGGCATCAGTAGAGGCCTGTACCTTCAAACCCAACCTGTGTGCTGCTTCTGCTGTGGCACTCCTGAGCTCCTGAGCCCTGGCTGCAGCTCCCACTACAGCAGCACCTGCTTGGCTTCCAGATGGCCACATGGTGTCAGACTCTGCCTTTAGGAAGCACTCCAGCCCTTATCTTCTCTGTTACCCATAATAACATCATGCTCCTGACTACAGCTGGGACATAGGATTTGGAATAAATGTTCAGCGATGAATCTCAAGAGTGACCATGAGTGCAGTGGTCTCGACTCTAGCCCGTTCTGCAGTAGACCTCATGGTCCTGACTTCTGACCAGCCCTCCCTTCAGGCCTGGTGAATTTTGGCCCTTGGAGGCTGAGCTGTTGGAGGCAGAAGCTAGGTGGCCCAACCTCCCAATCAGAGGCATCAGTGTCCAGCCACTCTCACCCGGGTCCCCTGTGAGTCTACTGTATGCACCACAGAGGTTGTGGGGCTGGCTTTCAGAATCAGCTCAGAGGAGAGATGTACTCTGGCTACTTGCATTAGTTCTGGGCAAGGTCCCAGCAGCAACGCCGGATGGTAGGAGCTAAAGGGGATGCCTTCTAGGACTCTGGACCAGTTTCCTCATTCTTAGCCTCTTAGGGTAGCCAAGTCCCCACCTCAAGGTGTGCCCCTCTGAAATACCCCATTAGCTGTCTTTCCATCTGAGGATCTGGTTTATATTCTGCTTCCTCTGGGATTCAGAGGGGCAGTGAGTCAGCCACATAGGCCTAGGTTTCCGCTAGGCACACAGAAGGTACTCAGGGATGTCTCTTGAGGGCTCTGGACACCTGGTGGGCCCCAGACCAAAGTAGGGTCATCTCAAAGCATCCCAAAGGGTTGGCCAAGCCTCCCTTATCCTGAAAGCTGAGCCTTGTTGAGGGCTGACATCACGTGTCACCAAGGCCAGCAGCTGCTTTCAGTTGCAAACTCAAAGTTTTCCCTTTGGGAAAAGAAAAATAGCAGGTGGGGCCACCTTTAATATCCCCTCTACTGGACCCTGCAGGAATAGACAAGAACATCCAGCATCCCCAGGAGTTGTAGGTGACCTGTGGAAGGGGTGACACATACATGGAAAGGTGGACAGGTAGACAGCCAAAGGATAGACCCTACCCCAGGCAGACTTCTGCATACACTTCCTGAAAAGCCTATTGGCCTCTCCTGGTCTCCAAAGACAAAGAGCCCCAATGACCACCTACCTTCCCAGTCCAGTCCCTGCTTCCATGCAAGGTAGGATGTCCCCCTCCACCTCCAGGTTGTACAGCCCCAACATGAGCCCTATCTGACCCATCTGCCCCTCACCTCCTGGCTGTGAAATAGCAAGCTCTACTGGATATAAAACAATCAGGTAAAGCTTCCTAAAAGAGGAATTTCCCCAGGCATGGCATTCCAAGAAAAAGAAAGAGAGAGAGAGAGAAAGAAAGAAAGCAAGCAAGCTACCAGAAATGGGTGCTAGAGGCCCTACCTAGCACACACAAGCACCAGTATTCACTGCTGTGTGGCCTCCAGCAACTCACTCAGCCTCTGTGTGCTCTTGTCTTTTTCTATGAAAACTCAGGATTACTGTTGCCTAAGGACCCTGAACAGGAGCTTGGGACAAGATGTAGCAGTCTCAACAACAGCTCTCATTCTCTGGTCTTTTTTTTTTTTTTTTTTTTTTTTTGGGCCAGGGTCTCTCTGTGAAGTTGAGGCTGACCTTGAGCTCACTTTTGTAGCCCAGGCTGGTCTCGAACTCGCACCAATCCTCCTGCCTCAGCCTCCCAAGTGCTGGGATTACAGGCGTGAGCCACCACGCCCAGCTATTCTCTGGTTTTTTGTCCAGCCTGGGCCTAGGGCTGTCGTGGAAGCCAGATTCATACTGGGCAACTGTCTTGTACATTCACCCCAGCCTGCCCTTGACTCTGGAGGTCCTGGACAGCCCCCAGCTAACACCCCACCCCTATAGCCCCCTCAGCATCCAGAGCCATCTTAAGACCTCACACAGCCAAAGCCTGCCTCCAGGAAGTGCTGAGGCTCAGGATAGGCATGCCTCTCCATGACCCTCTCGTAAGCCTACTCCCAAGAGCTTGGCCCCTCCAGACTGGCCACATGCCCTTCACTACTGCCCAGTGTAAGGGTGGCATTTGCTATGTCTGCTATGCAGGCACTGGTGATGGCTAAAGGACCTTCAAGGCCTATCGTAAGCTGAATGAGATTTTGGACCACCTAGGCTATGCTGACAGAGTCCTGGGCCATGCTTTAGGCCCTAAGGGGACTGTCCAATGTGGGTGCTTGGAGCTGTGGGTGGTCATCAGCCTTCCAGGACCTGGCTCAGCCCATCAGTACCAAATATCCTAGGCTACCTACAGATAGTGGCTACATCATCACACCATAGAAGCCTGAGCCCCTGAGCCCTGAGCTATAGCTGGGTAGAGAGGGCCAGGTCTAATGCCATGGTCCAGGGCCAGCCTGAGATAACCAAGCCTACCCACTTTGGTCCAGGAAAAGATTCCTTAGGTCTGGGGGCTAGAGAGTTAGCTCAGCAGCATAAATGCCTGTCTGGCAAGCACAAGGTCCTGAGTTCAATTCCCCATGCCAGAAAAAAAAAAAAAAAAAAAATCACCACCTCAACTACCATCTGTAGCAAGTAGGGAAGTCTCTCCTGTATTCTTACCTTTGCCCTGGCCCCTAGGAGTCCTGCCCAGCAGAGCCACCCTGGTCTATTCCTGGGGACTGATATGGCTGTAGCTGCCAGGGGACTGAGCAGGGCCATCAGCTGGGACAGGGCTGCGTGTAACTGAGCTCTCGCAAGTGTGGGTCTCTGCATGTCTGCCCTGCTCCATACTCACCGCCTGTGCTCATACCTGCCCAGCTCTCTGCTCCCATAGCAGGTTCAGCTAGCTACCATACTGGTCCATTAGTGTCTCATGTTGGGGAAACACAAACACGTCTGTATAAGCCCCAGGACACACAGATCATGTGAACTGAGATACATGTGTATGTGTTCATATGCACATGCGCACACTGGCACCTGTGGCAAAGGTATGTTCACATTCCACCTACCTAAGCACCATACACACTCAGGGCTGGGCCCCACAGAGAGGCAGTGCTGGGCAGCAGCCAACCATGAGCTCAGCTTTGTGCCTCCAGGGGCTGGGGAGCAAGCATCCGCTGCACTAGGCCCCTGGGAATAAGTACAGCCCTCCCCTCTGGCTGTCTGGCAGGTGTCACTGGGACCAACCAGTGAGAGCAGATGTGTGCAGCCTGCTGGGCAAGGCAGGGAGGCGAGTGGGGCCCCCAGTGTCCCTGCCCTACAATATCCCTATCCCCTCCTCCCTCTCCACACTCCGCTAATGAGCTACACAGCATCTGCAGAACCTGATCTATAGCTCCCTCTGTCCACTGCACATGACCAGGAGCAGCTTGTCGAAAACCCCTGGGCAGCGTCTCCTCTACACTGTTCCTAATCAGGTGAGAGGCATGGGCAGGGTGGGCCTGTCAGTTGGGTCTCAGAACTCCAGGCTGCACTTCTGGTCACTGGGCATCCCCTGAGAGGAGGTTTAGCCCTTCTGAGTCTCCTTTCTGCTCCTGACATGGGGTGACAATACCCCAATCCTTTTCTCATCCTTGCAGATTCCTGAGTCCAAAGGAGCCCAAAGCGGTCTCACTGAGCTCACTGTGCCAAGAGGAGTAGCTGGTACACAGCTGTCCAGCAGCCCTGGCTGGGCTCCTGAGCCCCAGGATACAGGTTCCAGTGATAGAGCCAGCATATAAATTCTGAAGAGGGGACAGTAGGCACCTGGGCTTCTGGGTGAGGGGGTGCTTCTCCCCCAGGGCCTGTGGAACTCACTGTAAGAGATCTGTTAATTGGAGACACTGCTGTAGCATGGGTCCCCGGAGCCCGACCTGTGATAAGAAAGGCTGGGCTTGCTGCTCCTCTCTCCCTATTCTGACGCTTGTTTGTGGGATTATTTCCCTCCCAAAGGCAGACCAGATAGATGCATTGGGGCCACTCCCAAGGTCAAGCATCCTGTGTGACACTGATGTCTCCCTTTTTGTGTCCCGAAGCCAGTCTGCATCACTCATCTCTCTTCCTCTCCATCTAGTCCTGGACCTGCTGCCTGCTGTCCTGTTGTCTTCCTGCCCAGGGACATCCCAGCCAGGATGACCAGTGCTTGCTGCCGCTCTGCCATTGGCCCCAGAATGGGTAAGATGACACTTCCCTGAAGAAAATGTTCTCTGGGCCCTGTGGGAGTCTGTGAGATATGGTAGGGCCATCGGCTTAGCTGTAGAGACAGAGGGTGCTCAGACCTCGGGACACCGTATCCTCATGAACTCAAACTGGGAGATATGCTCTAAAGAAAGGGGGGGCAGGTGGAGGCAGATTCCCCCCAACATAAAGGGTTAAGTGGGTGGGACAAAGAGACATTGTAAACACAGCCCTTGTAAGAACTTTGAGGTGCCAAAAGGAATGGAAGACCCATGGCCTGTCAGGCATGGTAACACACAACTGTAATCTCAGCTGCCCAGGAAGCTGAGGCAGGAAGAGTGCAAGTTTGAGGACAGCCTGGACTATATAGTGAGATATTATCTCAGAATTAAAAAACAGGGAGGGAATGAAAGAAAAAAAGGGCTGGTGGTATAAGTTAGTGGCAGGATACTTACCTAGCATGTGGGAAGCCCTGGATTCAAACTCAAGAAACATGGAAGCAGGGCCAGCAAGATGGCTGAGGGGTCTAAAGTGCCTGCCTAAGAAAGTTTAGGCAACCACAGAGACCTTGACTTGATTCCCAGCAGCACATGCTGCGCCAGCCCCACCCCCAGGGCAGGCTGAGCTGTGTTGTATTGTTTAAAATACAATACAACACAATAAAAAATAAGAAACATGGAAGGGCAGGAGCTTGCTGGCCCAGCCAGAAGGACATAAAAAGAGTTCTTTCTCATAGTCCCAACACAGCCAGGCCCCTAGGTGGAGAGGTGATAGAGCCCAGAGACATCTGGCCCAGTCCTGTCCTCCTGAAAAGAGCTGGCACCCAGACTCAGCATTTGCGAGCCCATGGAGAGTTACGCTGGCCAAGGCGGCATCTGCTATCCATGGGACCTTTCAGTACTAGAGATTTCACTAAATGGTCTGCCCAGGGCCAGTGAGTTGGGGCTCTATGGACACAAAGCCTATCTAGTGGGCTGGGCTTCCAAGGCCAAAACGTAGGCCAGGCTCCCTGAGTCCTGTTAGGAAGCCCTGTTGCACCCCACTGCAGAGGCCGGGGGCTTAGGATGAGGTAGAAGTCAATATCTACCCTGAGTCAGGGTCTCAAGGCTCAGACTGAGGACAGAAATGCAGCAGGGGAGATCTGGCTGGAGGAAGGAGCTTATCTACATGCACACAAGAGTGCACTCGGACCCATGCCACCTTCAGGGCCAGAATGTGTACATATGAGCCTGCAGGGCTCTCAGGGGCCCCTCTGATCTTTTCATTGAAGTCAGTGGCTGCAGTAGGGGTTACAGTCCCTCTTAAGACCCAAAGATCCTTACACAGACCCCAGATGACAAAGGCACCCACCCTGACACTGAGTCCTCATAGCCTACTCTGTTCCAGGTGCCTTGGCAAGCCCTGGCCTCACCCTCCTCCTGTCTCTCACTGCTCACTGCTCTAGTTCCCGGGCTGAGGGTGTCCTCCAAGGAAGGCTGGATGTTGGCAAGGTCGACCCATGGGCCAGGTGAGTATGGTGGGGGGGGGTCCTGCAAATCCAGTGTTTTCTGTGGCTGCTTGATGGGAAGAGGAGAAGGAGGGGAAAGGTCCTGATCTTGGGCTGGCCTATGGATGTTCTGAGAAGGACCACATCCAAGGATATGAGGCATTGGTGGGGAGGGGCACTACCCTAGGCTTTGACCTATGGGACCTTGCCCCAGGTGACCCAGCCTGTCCGTTTTCAGTTACAGGTCCAGGGATAGATCCCCAGGCCATCTACAACCAGGGTCACCTGAGTTTGCCCCTGGAGCTCCCAGCCCTTGGACCCCAGCTCTGGCATCCACTCTAGTGGCCTCAGGACCATAACTTATCCCTGGGTCCTTTCTTCTCCTGTCTACCCCCACCCCCAGCTTGGTTGTTTCTTTTCTCTACTCAGGAGTTTCATGTCTGAGCCTCAAATCTTCTGTAGTCACTGATGGATCTATCAATCAATTAATGAAATGTTCAGTCAGGCAGAACCAGGGTCTCACATGGGACCAACCAAGCCCAGGCTAACGCATCTATGTGAGGACATGTCATTCCAGTCTTACTCTGAGGAAGGAAGGCTCAGAGTTGTCCTAGGCCAGTGATGATGAACCTTTTAGAATTTTCATAACAAACAGCCTGCTGTAGCATACCTGCCATAGGCTCACTACCCCTGGCCTAAGCTGTGGCCGCCCAGCAGGTGCTTCTAGGCCCCTCAGCAACCTATAGGGATGGTGAGGGGCCTGGCTGGCCCCGAGAGTCACAGCAGATGGACACCTGCACACGCATAAGCTTCATGCAGCAGAGAGCTTGGCTCACACAGGCTGCTCAGGTAAGGAATGAAAGAGCAGAGCAGGGATCGCATGTGAGAAGTCACTTCCACCCCTCACTGCCTGGGAAGTAGAATAACCCACCCTCGCCGGAGCTTCCCCTAACAGCTCTGTGGTCTCTCATGGCCTCATCTTCCTGCTCAGGGCCAATGCTGCCCTCCTGAAAGATTTCTGGTGCCATCCAGCTAGACAGCTGCCACGGGAGCAGCTGTCTGCCCTGCTCCGGAGCCTAGAATCTCAGCATATCCCACTCCAAGCCTGGCAGGTAAGCACCATGGGAAGAGATGGGAGGGGGCAGTCAGGCCTGTGAGGGGACCAAGGAAATGCAGACAGGCTGCTCCTCTGAAAAGAGGGCCAGCTCACAGCTTAGCCAGTTTGCCAGGTTCAACATCACCTAAGCTCTGTAGTGACTCTGCCAGGACAGGGAGTTCGGCTTCTCTAAGCCAGGCTGTTCCTCTTAGGAGCAGCTTTGGAGTGTGGCCCATGCCACTTCAGCACTTAGCCTGCAGATGCTTCTGCTTCTTGTTCCTGATGAGGACAAAGCTCATCTGCTTCGCCATCACAGCCTGCTGGTGTGCAGTGCCCTTTCCTCCAAGCTTCTAGGCTTCGTGTGTTGATGGGTTGTCAGGCCAGTGGACTCTGCCCTGGCTGGGTCTACAGGGCCTTGAGCTGGGAGAGAGGCCAGCAGAGCCCAGTTGGACCCTGCAGTGACTCAGGCATCATCCATCCCTGAGTTAAAAAGAAGAAAGGGAAAGGCAGGAACTAAATGTGGTGGCACACACCAATAATCCCAATACTGGGAGGCTGAGGCAGGAAAATCTTTGATCCTGCCTTTGATCCTAGGTGATTGTAGAACATATAATGAGTTCAAGGTGAGGCTGAAGTACATAATGAGACTCTTTTTCTGTGGGTTTTTTTTGTTTGTTTGTTTGTTTGTTTTTTTTGTGGGACCAGGGTTTGAACTCATGACCTTGCACTTGCCCAGCAGGCACTTGTGCCTCGGAGCTATCTCCCCAGCCCCTCTGTGGGTTTTTTTAATATATATTTTTTTCATTTTATGTATTTTGGTACAGGGCCTCACTACACAGCTCAGACTCATCATAATCCCCGTTTTCAGCCTCCCCAGCACTGGGATTACACGCATATGCCACCATGCCCAGACTCAAGCAGCTTAGCACACCCCAGGGGCAGGGAGGAAACAGCTAGCTTGCTAGCCCCAAGACTCTGTTTCTTTTCTTTTCTTTTCTTTTCTTTTCTTTTCTTTTCCTTTCTTTCTTTCTTTCTTCTGCTTCTTCTTCTTTTTTTTTTAATATTATGGGTGGCTCAGCCTACCCTGGGGATGAGGCTGGTGCAGCATATGGTCGTGGGGATTGAACCAACGTTCCTGAGGTTGCCTAAGCTTGCCTAAGCAAGCTCTTTAGACCACTGAGCCATCTCGCTGCCCCCAAGACTCTGTTGCAGTAAAACAGAAAAAGAACCGAGGATATAATTCAGCAGCATAAACACCTGCCTGGAAAACACAAGGTCCTGAGTTTAACCCCTAGTGGCTGAGGCAGGAAAATTGCTACAAGTTTGAGGACAGCCTAGACTATATAGTTTGGGAGCAGCCTCAACTATACAGCAAACAGAAATACTCTGTCTCAAACAGAGAGAGAGAGAGAGAGAGAGAGAGAGAGAGAGAGAGAGAGAGATCAAAAGCCGTGAAATCAGTCATCCTAGCCGAGTACAACAGAAACATGATTGCAATTGCAAGATTGCAAGACCAGCCCGGGGCAGGGTGTGGTGGTGCACACCTATAATCCCTTAAGCAGGAAGATCGGTCCAGGTTCCAGACCAGCCTGGGCTACAAAGGCAGCTCAAGGCCGGTTTGAACTGCATAGTGAGACCCTGTCTAAAAAAAAAAAAGACAATAATAATAATAATAATAATAATAATAATAATAATAATACCAGTCTGGACTACAAAGTGAGCTCAGAGCCAACCTGAGCTACACAGTGAGAACTTGTCTCAAAAAAAGACAAAAAAGAAAAAGGAGCAGTTGTCCAAGCTTCCATGTTTGAGGAGAGGGAGAAACCCAAGGAGCAAGAGGAAAGAAACAGTGAACATGGGCTCAGAAGTCATTGAAACTAAAAACAGGAAATCAACAAATACAAAAGAAGCTTCTTTGTGGGCCGTCGGGATGGCTCAGTGGTCTAAAGTGCCTGCTAGTGCCTGCTGGGCAAGTGCAAGGTCATGAGTTCGAACCCTGGTCCCACAAAAGAAAAAAAAAGAAGCTTCTTTGCAAAAATCAATAAATCCCTAGCCAGCTGAAGGAAAGAAAAATAAAAGAAACCAGAAATTATTAATAGCAGCAATGAAACAAGGGTCGGCACTACAGAGCTCATGGGTAATAAAAGAACATCCGTGTGCACAAATGTGAAGCTTAGATGAAATGGGCCGGTTCCCTGAAACACACTCTGTGGAAGCTCGCACCAGAGAAGTAGATCATTGAAGAGGCTGCTACTTATTACAGATGGAAGCAGTGATCCACCTGCCAGTATAATTTTAGTTAATATTTTTCAGGGTTTGGGCCAGGATATAGCTCAGAGGCATAGCACCTGCAGGGCAAGCACAAGGTCCTGAGTTTGATTCCTGGTACCAAAAATATATGTGCAAGCCGGGCGTGGTGGCTCACACCTGTAATCCCAGCACTTGGGAGGCTGAGGCAGGAGGATTGGTGCGAGTTCAAGACCAGCCTGGGCTACAAAAGTGAGCTCAAGGCCAGCCTCAACTGCATAGCGAGACCCTGTCTCAAAAAGACAAAAAAAAAAAAATGTGCATATATTTTCCAGGGTTATATTCGTTAGCTGTACCTTATAAACAGTGCAGAGCTGAATTATTGTAGCTCATAGATTTCTATCTATACTTTATTTATTTATTTGGCAAGACTGGGGTTCGAACTCATGACCTTGCACTTGTCAGGCAGGCACTCATGCCACAGAGCTATCTCCCTGACCCCTAGTAGCTCATAGGTTTTTTTTGTTGTTGTTTGTTTTGTTTTTGAGACAGGGCCTCACTATGCAGTTCAGACTGGCCTTGAGCTCACTTTTATAGCCGAGGCTGGTCTGAACTCACACTGATCCTCCTGCCTCAGCCTCCCAAGTGCTGGGATTACAAGGCATGTACCACTATGCCTGGCTCTGAATTATTGTAAATCTAATATGAAAGTCTCCTTTCTTAATTGCAGAGTTGGTCTGTTTACATCGATTAGGATTGTTAGGTGTGGGAATTTTTGGTTTTGTTTTGGGTACTAGGGATTGAACCCAAAACACTAAGCTTTGCACTAAGCTACATCCCCAGCTTTCTTTTTTTTTTTTTTTTTTTTTTTTTTTTTTTTTTTTTTTTTTTTTTTTTTTTTTTTTTTTTTTTTTTTTTTTTTTTTTTTTTTTTTTTTTTTTTTTTTTTTTTTTTTTTTTTTTTTTTTTTTTTTTTTTTTTTTTTTTTTTTTTTTTTTTTTTTTTTTTTTTTTTTTCCAAGACAGTCTCCCTATGTAGTTCAGTCTGGACTTGAACTTGTAGTGATGTTCCTGCTTTAGCCTCCCCATTGTGAGATAGGTATGCACCACCATCTCTGGTATTGTTTTTGTCTGGTTTGTTCTGGTTTTTGGTTTATGATTTTTTTCTTTCTTTTATAACAATGTTTTTCTAAGTTTTCTAGTCAGGACTTGAACTTGCAATCCTCCTGCCTCAGCTTTCCCTACTGTATAGAGTATAGGCATGCACAACCTCTCTTTCTGGTTGTTGCTTTCTTAGGCTTTGTTTCTTCCATCTGATTTTTCATTTTTCTGTGCTGCACAGAACTTTCTTACACATGTGCTTCAATTATTGGGGTGAATATTGACACCTTCTGAGGGAGAGGTGACAGACTTAAGGGAGGAGTCTCGGGCCAGACTGACAGACAGTGACCTGCTGCCATCTTGCCCAGCTCAGCTGCTTGGCCAACCTTGTCTCCCGGCTCAGCCTGCAGGATGACTTTGCACTCCACCCACCAGACCTCCTGCTTTTCTACAAGTGAGTGCCCACTCCCACGGCTTCCTCAGCCACTCAGCATATCCTGCCAGCATGGGCTGAGCTGCCTTTTCCAGGCTCAGGCCTCCCTTGTATCTTCCTGCCTACCTGAAGCCTGAACCAAGTGAGGGAAGCTGACTGCCAGGCCTTTACCCACCGCGCAGCCCAAGGAGACACAGAGCTGTTGGCCAACTTGCCTGATCAGAGGGTTGCCCTGCAGCGTACAGCCTGGGCCTGCCTGGTAGGTACCTCAGCTGGGAATGGAATAGCCATACCATGGAGCCAGGCCTCCTGCTTAACATTTTTAAAAGTTTTTTAATTTTTTTTTAATTTTTTTATTATGGCCAGCTCAGCCTGCCCTGGGGTTTGGGCTGGCGCAGCATGTGGTGCCAGGAATCAAACTGTGGCCCCTGCAGTTGCCTAAGCTTGCCTAAGCAGGCGCTTTAGACCACTGAGCTATCTCACCGGCCCCACTTGCTTAACACTGATCTGCTGTCCCCACAGGGCGGTCCCCACCTGCAACTCAGTGCCTCAGACCTGGGACTCCTTGGGGTCCTGGTGTGTGACATGAATGCATCCAGCATTGTGACTGCAGACCCCCATGTGCTGCAGAACCTGTTACGCTGCTCCCGGCTGAGTACCTCCCAGCAGACCGCCCTTAACACCCTCCTGGCCAGTGGGAGGACCCAGCTTGGGTGGGTGAGGCACTGGGTGAGGCTATTGCCTCTCCTCCTTGAGATGAAGTAGGTGGCAGAGTGGGTTTGGGCTCGTGTGGTCACAGGTGTCCATAGTCCTGCTGACCTCTGACTTCTGACTCCAGCCCTCAGCCTCACTCTGACTCTGTGGGCAGGGTAGATCCCATGAATTGTGGAAGCTGAATACACCTGAGAACCCATTGGATGCTCCTCCTGCCCTGCTCAGAGACGGGTTGGTGGCATAGGGGCAGGTGCTATCCCACACCCTGACATGGTTTCCTTTCTGTGTACTAGGACTCCCAGCTCCTGGAACTTGGAGGGGCTGCGAGCCTTGGGGCTCCTAGCAACCTACATCAGCTCGCACCTGTGGGAACAGGTGCAGGAGGTACAATGGAGTGGGGATGAGGGAATGTGGACTGGGATGCATCCAGCTATCCCCTTGACTAGCCTGTTCAAGTCTGAGGCCACTCTAAGGCTTGAATGTGGGCACCTATAGGGTAGGATGAAGGACCAGACTGCTGCATGATATGAAGCCACCAAGCCTTTCTTTATTATTATTATTTTTTAACTATTTATTTATTTATTTATTTAATGTTATGTTATGTTATGGCTGGTGCCGGGGATCGAACCGTGGTCCCTGTGGTTGCTCAAGCTTGCTTTAGACCACTGAGCCACCTTGCCGGCCCCACCAAGCCTTTCTTTCCAGGCTGTGGGCCTGGACTTCTTTCGCAGCATGGTGGCCGCCTTCCGGATGGGGCACCTCAGTCAGTCTGATACCCAGCGCTTTGTCACCAGCTTCTTGGAGTCGAAGGCCAGCTCAGTATCCTCAAGGCTCAAGAGAGGCACAGGTCAGTGTGGCCAAGGTGGACTAAGATACTATGTCTCCCCCAGTCTGGCCTGGTTGGACCCAACCTCTGCATTAGAAGTCAAGGCTGCAGAGCAAGTCAAACTCTGATAAAGGTTCAAAGTAGAGATTGGGCTCAAACATGGGTTCTCAAAACCAAGTGCAGCGGCATAAACCTGTAATTCCAGCTCTCTGGGTGGCTGAGGTAGGAAGTTCAATCCCAGCCTGGGTAATTTAACACTTTAGCATAAAATAAAATAAAATAAAATAAAAAGGGCAGGGTATGTAACCCAGTGTAAGGGTCCTGCATTCAATTCCCAGGACTACACACATACAAAATGATGGACCCAACACAGGTGGCAGAGGTCAGCTGGGGCTTAGCCAACCTCTGGGTCACCAGCATGCCTTGCAGGGAGATCCTGCATTCGGGGCAACATCACAGCAGCTGCACTCCAGGATGACCTCTTCCTGGTGCACTATGACTGTGCCCAGCTAGAGTCCTGCCTGGACAACGGAGTGCTCAGAGCCAATCTGGACCCCCTACTGCAACATCCACTGCCTGCTGAGTGCCAGCGTGTTGTCAAGGCCAAGCTTACTCAGGTGTGTGGTGGGCAGGGCAGGCAGGTACGAAGGGGCATAAGCATGGCCACTAATGCCACCATCTGCCCCAGATTTACCCATATGGCATACCTGAGGACCAGCTGCACCTCATCACCTCACTGGTCTACCTCTACACCTGTGCTGAGATAGGCCAGTGGAACATCACATCTGGGGGCACTGTGGTAGCCCTACTAGCCTCAGATGTGGCCCTGGAGAACCAGACAGAGGTAAGCACGTGGAGCTGTCTGTCAGCCTAGCCCACAAACTCCCAACCCTACAGATCCCAACCCCACTGACCCCAACACCCCTATCTTGGGCCCCCTGGCCCTCACCCACTGACCCTAACCCTTGAACCTGGCCCCATTGACCCCAGCCTGCTGACCCTGGTCTCACCCCCAGGCAGTCCTTCAGAGGTTCCTGGACCACAATGGCATTGTCACTGGGGCTCTGCTGTTGGCCATTGGGGGTTCCCGCCTCTGTTTGATGAGCCTCATGCAGATCCACACCATCCAGCCCTCAGAGTTCCGGTGAGCTGCCCAGCCAGGCCCCTACCTGCCCAGGGTCACAAGGGGAAAATGAGGCTCAAGTAAAAAAAATCCAGTCTTGGCAGGCCATTGGAGGTGTATGGTCTCTAAGGGTCATGATAACAAAGTACTACAGACTTAAAATGTCTTAAAATGAGAAATTTATTCTCTAGAACCAGAGATCAAAAATGCAAAGCCAGCCGGGCCTGGTGGCGCATGATGCTTGTAATCCCAGCACTCGGGAGGCTAGGCAGGAGGATCAGTGCGAGTTTGAGACCAGCCTGGGCTACAAAAGTGAGCTCAAGGCCAGCCTCAACTGCATAGCAAGACCCTGTCTCAAAAAGACAAAAAAAAAAAAAAAAAAAAAAAAAAAAAAAAGCAAAGCCAAGGGGACAGCAGGTTCAGACCTGCAGGAAAGGTTCTCTCTGCCCTCAGCTCCAATGTTGCCCTCAGGCCTTGGTGTTCCCTGGCCTGCCCATGCCTCCCAGCAGGCTCCACTTCGTCTTTGGTGGCTCCTCCCTGTCTCAGTCAAAACTCTCCTGTTCCCAGCTGGGTGTGGTGGTGCACGCCTGTAATCCCAGCACTTGGGAGGCTGAGGCAGGAGGATCAGTGTGAGTTCGAGACCAGCCTGGGCTACAAAAGTGAACTCAAAGCCAGCCTGAACTGCATAGTGAGACTCTGTCTCAAAAAGACAAAAACAAAAAACAAAAAAAACCCCAAAAAACAAAAAACAAAAAAAAACCTCTCCTGTTCCCATGAGGAAGCCAGGCCCTCTGTTTAGGGCCAACTTAATCTAATCTGATTTTATCTTTTTTTTTTTTCTTTTTTTTCTTTTTGAGACAGGGTCTCGCTGTGCAGTTCAGACTGGCCTTGAGCTCACTTTTGTAGCCCAGGCTGATCTCAAACTCGCACCCATCCTCCTGCCTCAGCCTCTAAGTTCACCTTCTGAGGTTCTAGGTGGGCAAATATTTTAGGTGAACATAAATTTTAGGGGGATACTGTTCACACCAGGATAAGGGGTAAGAGCAAAGTCATAGTTTGGGGAAAGTGGCCCATCTCCAGCCTGCTCATCAGCACCCCCTACCCACCAGGTTGGCTGGGGCCCCAGACCTCTCTTCTTGCCCTCAGAGCCAGAAGAATATGCTCTTTGTCAAGGCCCGTGATGCCTTCAGCAACACCAGCACTGTAGCTGACTACTACCACTTCATACGCCCATACCTTGGTAAGACCCTGCCCTGCATGCGCCATCCTCCCCAGGTGCTGCCAACCCTCATTCCTCACCACTGCCCCCCAGGTGGTGCCCCCATTGATGAGCTGCAGTACCTGGCCCAGGCCAACATCTCCATGGACATTGACACCTTCGCCAACCTCAATCCCAATGTGATGCAGGTGGGGCCTGAGTGTCTGGCAGGTGGTGGGAGGCAGGGCAGGACCCTGGGCCCCAGGCCTACATGCCCCATCGTCAGAGCAGTGCAACCACTGTGGGCCCCTGTCACGCTCCAGGCTGGCCCTACACTCACCCTGTCCACATCATTGCTTGGACCTGGGAGACACACTGATCTCCAAGGATTCTCCCTTGACCCCCCACCCCCACCCATCTGGCTTCCCTCACAGTGTCTGAGCACTGACATTGTGACCATGCTGCTGGGTGAGAATATAGGGGACTTGAAGAAGGCCCGCAGCCATCCGAGCATCAGCTCCTGGCTGGACAACCTCAACAAGTCAGCCCTGGATAAACTGGGCCTGGATACCAACTTGACCACTGCCAGTCCTGACCAAAGGACCAGAAAATTTTCCAGCACTGCCTGCCCAGCGTTGCATCTGGCCACACCCTCCAGACTGCCAGAAAACATCAATGCAGCCCCCACTTCAGGTATAGCCTGCACCCCTCACTGCCCACTGAGGGCCTCTAGCTGTTTCCAGCTTTCATCTCAAATTTCCTCTCCCTGCTGCCTCCTGGGTGCACTTGGGTAACATTGGTGTGACCCATCATTGCCTGATAAACCATTTAGGGATACAAGTACATTCTTCTAACCATACCAAACAGCAGAAAGTGAGGCTGGGAGAAGTTCCTCAATCCCTCTTGAGCATGGAAGAGCTTCCATAGGTCGAGGCCTATGCTAGTCCTCTCCAGCTCAGAGGAGAGTCTCTGGCCAGTACTGACAGGCTCCTCTTATCCCCTTTAGGCAGTCCATCGGTCAACCTGGCATACCTGCCCCTCTCAGTGGCTCTGCCCTCCAGTCTTTTGTGGCTACTATTGCTTGAGCACCTCAGGCCCAATGCAGCATGATCATGCAGCACCAGGACCCTGGCCACTGCGGATGGCCCAGACCCATGGTGACCAGGCCCATGGACATCACACACAAAATAAACAGAGCTGTTAGAAGGAGCTGGTTGCCTGCCCAGACAAGGTGCAGCCCTTTGCATGGGAGACCTGCGGCGTCCCTGTCCTAGGAGTTCCACAGGTTTGGTCCTATATACCTCAGCTCCCAGGATCAATATCTATGAGGAGATGGAACCTGCCTAGCCACAGGTTGGGAATAAGGCCAGGTCCTCTCAAGGATACCTGGAACCAGGCAGAGCTTTGATCTCACTACTCTTAAGGGTAGATCTGAATAAAGTACAAAGCTATCCACTGCCTGTTTCTTTCCTGGGGCATAGTAGGAGCACAGAGACCCTCCTCCAGTCACCATTTAGCTGGAGGCTGGCGAACAGAACTGCTACCACTTTGGGGAAAATAGCAAGCCCACCAGGAAAGCCTCAGATAGTTTTCTCTCTGGCTTGAAGCCCCACCCTCGTGCCCATCTTCCAAACACTGGGAGGGAGAGACTGAGTCTCCTTCAGAGGTTACAGGAAGCCCCAGAGTCATCCCCGCCTAGTCCTGAAACAGCACAGGACTTGTCTGCAGAGGGACAGGACACTGTTTATTGAGTCCAAATACCCTTCGGCCAGACAATGATCACCTGGGCCTGGTCCCACACAGTGGAGCTCCACAGTGGGCAAGGGCCAGGGGTGTTGGGAGGGGCAGCCTCAGTTCAGAGTCCCAGCCACAAGCAGAACCAGGGTCAAGGCCAGCACAAGTCCAGATGCAAAGAGGGGGGTTCCTCTAGAGAAGGCCTCTGTATGAAGAGGGGTAACTCAGACCCTCCCTCCTCATTGTGCACCAACTCTGCCCCCAGGCTGCCCTAGCCCACCTCGTCTTGAGTTGAGGTCCAGGATCATGTAGCCATTGGGGATACCACCACGGAGCCCCAGCCCCAGCCTATCCAGGTCTTCCTGCCGCTGCCGGAAGATCCATTCCTTCACAGGACTGTTCCTCTCCTCTGCCTTCAGGTCTGCCATGTGTGGTCCCAGAAGGTTTTGCACCTCAGCCACAGTCAGCCGCTGCCAGGGCACCAGGCAGTCATCAGGGGCTCCGGGTTGCCCAGGATTCTGGGGCTCTAATCCTCACAGACCACCCATGCCTCCTGGGCACACGGAAGCCTGCCTGTGTCCAACCAGACCGCCTGCTTCACCAGCAGGCTCTGATTCAAAGGCACCACCAAAGCTCTGCCCACCATGAGGCCCCACCTCCTTGAGGCTCCGCCCCTCTTACCTCCACAGCCTTGACTGGCAGCTTCTTAAATGCGGTCAAGCTCATGTTTATATTCTGGTGGCTGAGGGCCTGCAGGTCCTCTAGGGAGACCCCACCTGCTCATAGGGGAAAGGTCCCAAGCTCCAGCCCTCACCACATACACATACCCTAGTCCTATCCTCTCATTACAACTATAGGAAGCCCACTCTTGTGTGTGTGTATGTGTGTGTGTGTGTGGGGGGTGCAGATTGATCCCAAGGGTGTCCTACCGCAGAGCTACAGCCTCAACCCTTTAATTTTATTCTGAGACAGTTATAAGTCACTAAATTGCCCAGACTGTTCTTGAACTCAGTCTCCCTCTTGCCTCAGTTTTCAAGAGTGCTACTGCCTGACAAGTGCAAGGTCCCGAGTTCAATCCCTGGTTCCACAAAAATAAATAAATAAATAAATAAAATAAAAATTAAAAAGCGCTAAGATTATAGGCATGTGCCCATGTGCCCCTGGGCCTGGCTGAGGCCCACCTTCTTTACAGCAATTCCCTTCCTCCTAAGGAATTCTAAGTCTGGCTTTGCCTTGCCAGGAGAGAGTCAGTCCCCTAGCAGAGACAGCATTCACAGATTTTCACATGTTTTAAGGGGCACCCCTGCTTCATAGAACATGCTGCACTATGGCACTGGTCTATAAGGGATACATTGGCACCCTGGCTCACCCAGGAAGGGCTCGATTTTCCTGAAGTACTCTGGCCTGCTCACATTCTGGAATGCCAAGCAGGCCTTGGGATAGAGAATACCCAGCTGCTCTGAGCTGCATGAGGTCAGGTCCTGAGGCCTGACTGCCCTGGAAGTGGAGTAAAGTAGGCAGTGAGTAGGGGGTTCAGTATGTCTACCGGGCCTGACAGAACCCCTGTGACTCACCACAAGAGGCTGACAGGCACAGACCCCAGCTTCTCAGGACTGAGGGCACACAGATAGGTGGGATAGAAGCCATCCAGGGCACTCAGAGTGTCTTTGTCCAGCTGTCCATTCCCCTGCAGGTAGTGGACAACCAGGGTGACCACCTGTGGAAAGAATACATTTAGCTCCTTTGGGCCAGTGAGCAATATAGTCCTGCCAGCCCCAGCTTCATGCCCTCAAGGCACAGACATTCCCTCCAGGCAGGTGGTCACCTTAGCATCCATATTTGGCTTTTTGCTGACTTGGAGCAGAGCTTTCAGGGTGTTGGGGGAGGTCACATTCCACTTCTGAATGTCCTCTGGGCTCATGAGGCTGAAGAAGGGGCCCAGGCTCAGGATCAGGGACTCAGGGTAGCCATGTGGGTAGGCCTATGGGGGAAGTGACTGTGAGGTTCAGAGACCCTCCCTGGTGACTAGCAGAGTCCTGGGCACAGCAGGCAGGCAGGAGCCCACAACAGAAGCTACCTTATCTAGCTTGCACTTAAAGATGTGGAGCTGCTCGTAGGTAAAGGGAATGGCATTCACTTGGTCCATCTGTGTGGCCAACAGGGCACCATCCACGCAGGCCTCCAGTTCCCAGTCTTCATAGAAGAAGAGTTCTTCATTCATCTCCTGGGGCTTCTTCCCTGGGGGACAGGCCTTCTCTGCAGGACAAGTGAGTGTCAAGGGCCATCCTGATCCTTTCCAATTGACCTCAGTGTACCCACTAGCAAAATGGGGTGATTCCGTTCACTCTGTGAGGTTATGCTTGAGCAAACTGGGGAGCCAGGAAGGTTTTAGATTGGGGAAGGTGAGACCCTTCAATGCCACACCCCAGCCTGGCCCAGCAGGGTGTAGGGCTCACCCACTGTGCTCCGCTTGAGCCTCACAAGAATAGTAGTCAGCTCTGGCCATTGCCCAGGTGGCTCCTGGGAGGTACGATGCAGCCAGGCATCTGTGATCCCCTGAGGACAGGACAGGGTGGCTCAGCTACACAGGCCCAATGGCTCCATAGGCATCCTGAGGCTGGGTCTCACCTTGGGTATGGTACGGATGATGGACTGGTCCAGCACAGCCAGCAGGTTCTGCAAGGCGTCCAATGTGGAGACCGACCACCTTGATGGGGGGCTGTCCAGATACAGGGACTTGGCTCAATGAACACTCCCGCAGTTCAGCCCCAGACAGACGGGGAAGGGGATAGAGCCAGAGCTGGGTGCCTGCCCTGCAGAGATGCTGTGAAGGAAACCCTGAAGAGCAGATAGAGTGCACCAGGGTGTAGCACATTCTGAGCTTCCCAGTACAGATGAGGATATCCTTGGACAAGCTGCCCATGAACCAACCCAAGCACCCTTCAAAGTCCCAAACGCGGGCTGGTGAGATAGCTCAGCGGTTTTAAAGCTTAGGCAGGGACCGGTGGAATGGCTCAGTGGTCTAAAGCGCCTGCTTGGGATAGCTTGGGCGGCTTCAGGGACCGTGGTTCGATCCCCGGGCACCACATGCTGTGCCAGCCCTGCCCTTGGGAAGGGCTGAGCCGGCCATAAAAATGAGCGAATAAACAAAACAAAAAAAAAGAAGCTTAGGCAACAGCAAGGACCACGGTTTGATCCCTGGCAGTACATGCTGCACCAGCCCCACCCGCAAGGCAGGCTGAACCAGCCATAATGGAAGAAAGAAAGAAAGAAAGAAAGAAAGTTCAAAGTCCCAAACACCCCTCCTCACCCATAAGGTGTTTCTCCACTCTGCAGAGCTGCCCTGGCTGCCTCCTGTTGATCCTGATCCAGGGGCCCTGGGCAGGTTGCTAGCCGGGGGAGGACGACTGCCGCAGAGTTGGCAACAAAGTGCCCAGGAAGGTCACAAGCTAGGCCTCCCAGGCCCTGCACGTTGTCCTCACTCACCCGAGGCCCCTGAACACCCTGCATAGGCAATAGGCCTCAGAATCTCTGGGGAACCACCAAGCCCCTTCCTTACTGCCTTGCCCCTGGCTCTATCCAGTACCTGGCAGGCCAGAGCTGAAAGCAGCAGCCGCCGCCGCTCAGGAGCCCCCCGTGGGAGTACATCCATATTGGCCTTGGCGATGCCAGAGAAGAACCGAGTACAGGACTGGGGCCCCATAAACCAGTCTGGGCTGCAGAGGGAGGGTGGGTACTGGAGCTAGCCATGCAGACTACAGAACACACCTACCTGAGGGCTGGCCCTGCTGAGCCCCTGAGTCCCTGTGCTTTATGGGGGATAGAGGCAACCAAGCCTGGAGGGTGTCCCTACTTAAAGAAGGGCAACATATCCACTGGAAAGGTGTCCAGGTTCTCAGGGACCAGGTGCTTGGAGAAGTGAAGCGCCAGACAGTGTAGCTGCCAGGAGACCAGAAATCCAGCTCAGAAAGTTCTGGACTACTATCCTAAAGATGGCCTAGGGGCCCCTAGTTGGTCCCATCCCACACTTCCATGCTATCCCTGTGGCCTGCTCACATGGAGTTGTGCCCCTGAGAGCTATCCTGCTGGGGCACCAAGCATACGGGTGCTGGCCCATGCCCTCTCTCCACTCTGCCTCTTGCCTCTTATACCCATTGTGAGCTATGTTTTAGGGAACAGGGCCACAAGAGCTGGCTCTGACGCTCTAGGAGGGCACAGCTAAGTCCTCTCAGATTTGCTCCGGGAGAACTAGAGCCAAATGGGGAACGTGCCCTCAGTCAGTCAGGTGGCTGAGGAGCTCTGGGAGGAGTCACAGACAGGGAGAATCTCTGAGTAGGTGAGTAGTGCGGTATCCCTGAGACCACCAACTCCCTTGCCTCCCCTGCCCCACCTAAAGACTGACCTGATCTACTCGGAGTGTGACATTCTTCTGCTTTATGGCCATGGCCAGCTCCTGGGCATGCTCAAAGCTCATGCTAGACACTTCCATGCAGGTGAAGTCACCGAGGAAGCTGGGGTCAAGGCTGGAGGCGGGCCGGTGATATGCACAGGGCTTCCCTGCCCCCATATCACCCCCACAATGGACCCTATGCACCTCTTAGATGACAAAGTATCACTATCCTCTAAAGAGGCAATCCCTTCCCCAATCCCAATCCCAATCCCAGTTAAGCAGGGAGGACATGGCAGTACGTAGGCTCACATACTTGAGCACTGAGGCTTGACCAGGACTCAAACTCCCCAGAGCCCTTGAGGGGCATGGGATCTTGAACTTACCTGGCAAGATTACTCTTGTTGGCCAAGACTGGGTTGAGGAATATAGCTGCCTGGGGAACAGGGCACAGAAGGTGGCTCTCCAGGCCGGAGGAGCTTCTCGGGCCTGGCTGTTCCTGAGCCCAGCTCCTTGCTGGAACCTTGTCTTGGGCTCATGGTTTGACTGCTTCTTGATCCAGCCCCTCCAGGCTCAGACATGCCCTTACAAGTGGGCACCACTGAACTCTGGTAGGTTTGTGCACATCCCCCACCCACAGGCAAAGCCAAGACCTCCACCAGAACCAGAGGGCCCTGCTGTTCCCCAGAGGACCTTACCTGCTGGGTCATAACTGTCTGGCCCCTCAGAGGCTGCACCCACCCTGCAGAGCAGAGGATGTAAATGGAAGGGAGGACCAGGATTTCTGGAGTGTGCCAGACCTTGAGGAGTGAGGAAGCAAAAGTAGGCCTCTCCTTGGCCCAGCCCGGTGTATACCCTGAAAGGTGTGGAACCCCATGCCATAATGGCCCATGTGACTGGAAACAGAGTACGATTGGACCTCACTGTGTTCAGACCCTCATCCTGCCCAGAGCCAAAGTGAAGGCCTTGGGGGACAGGGAACCTCTCCCCAGGGCCTGACCTGCTAAGGGCCTTGGGTTATATTCTGCCCTCCCCAGTTCTATACCATGAAGACAATAGCTCTAAACTCACCCAAGCTGAGGAGTAGCAGAAGGCTGCTGTGGCTGAAGATCTTGCAGGACCTCAGGAGGAGTCGAGCTGTTGACAAGGCCATGTCTGTGAAGGATAATGACTCTGATGCCCCCAAGATCTCCCTGGCTTCATACCCAGCACTGTCCGCACACAATGAGGGACCTCTGGGACCAGGGAGCCCTAGTCAAACCTTCTTTGAGAGCGCTTGAAGCAGTATCTGGCTATTTTCCCTGCTCTGCAGACTGCCCAGCTCCGCCCCTCAGGAAGGCACCCTTGGCCAGGTTGGTCTGGGTCTGAGCCAGCCCAGTCCCCAGCCGTGAGCTCTGAGGCAGGCAGCAGCACCCCTCATCAGCTCTCCTCCCAGGGCAGAGCAGGGTAGGGCAGGTTACTTCCGGGGGCAGAGTTGCTTCCTGCTCATATTGCCCTTGTTTTCCCCCTACAGAGGGATTGAGCAACTCAGACTGGCACTGTATTGCTTGGCCCCTCTTGGTCCCTTCTACTTGCAGGTATCTGCACTTTGGAAAATCGGAAGGGCTGCCCTCTACTAATCCCATGGGCATATGGCTTCTCCGATCCTACTTTCAGGGGTAGATGTGGTGGTCCAGTGGGCAACCTGGGGGTCCCCCTAATGGAGAATGGGTAGAGGCTCCTCCCTGGAGAAGTACTATCCTCTTATGGTCAGAGTAGGGCCTCTATCCCACCCCATGTGTACCCCACCATGGCTCACAAACAAGGGGTCCTCCAACAGCCATGCTTCAGCAGCCTGTCCACTGATCTGAGCTGTCTGAAGCAGCCTGGTGGTAGGGTACCTGGGAGCTACAGGACCTACGGGTAACATCCCCTCAGCCTTGCCCCAAGGGTGGGGGAGGCATCTGTGGCTGCCACACTCTTAGCAAGGGGTCCCCAACCAGTGAACAGGAAACAAGGTAGGCGTGGATAGGCAAGAAGGCCCACACACATCTCTCCCAGAAGCAGGACACTTTCTCTTCCCCCATACGGCCCCAGAGACTGCCAGTCCCCATATCCAGAATGGCTACAGCTCTCTTCTTGTTAAAGCCCACTGCAGGTACAGTCCAGGGGAAGCCTGTGTCAGGTCAGACAGAGTACATGCATGCACTTACATGTGAAATGGGGCAACATCCCAGGTGACCTGTTCAGAGTATTTCTAAAAACAGTAGGTTCACAGGCCAAGGAGATAGCTCTATGGCACAAGTACCTGCCTGGCAAGTGCAAGGTCATGAGTTCGAACCTGGGTCTTGCAAATAAATAAATAAATAAATAAATAAATATGCCAGGTTCGTGGTCCTGGTGGTGCAGCCCAGGAAAGGCACCAAGATAGTTCCATCCCTTATCCTGTGTTCTTTAGGAACAGTCTCCATTCAGACTCGTTGCTCATTAACTATCTATGCATTTACTGAGCACCTACTGTATGCTGGGCCTGTCATGGTGACAATTTTCAGGGAGGGTTTGGGGGCTTGAGCAGACACAGGCCTCTTAAAGTGAAGTGGCCCTGTTTGTGGCACAGTGGCCAGTTCCTAGTTGGGCAGGCGGGAGGCTGCAGGACTCCACCTAACTCTCCAGTCACCTGCTCCCACCCCTTCCCTTAGGTCTCTAGCCCAGCCAGATCCAATGTCTGACCCCCAAGTGGTAGAAAATGAAGCCAGACCACATTCCTTGCTGTGGTCAGGCCTCAATGAGGATAGACAGAAGAATGAAGCATCTAGACAGGACCTCAGCACAGAGCCTTTTGCTCCTACCTTCAGCAGAAAGATGCTGAGCAGTTGGCCAGGACCACACATGAGCTGGGAGCAGAAATTACTCCTAAAGGCAGCAGGGAAGAAAGGTCCTTGCTGTTCCCCCTTCTGATTAGAGGGGGCTCCAGGCTGGGCAGGAACTTGCCGGTCCCTCCCTGGAAGTTTCCAATACCAGTCTGAACCCTCCCCCTGCTCCCACGCAGGGCAGCTGGGTTGAGGTACCAGGCAGTGCTGGTGTGGGCGTCTGCCACACCTCTCCAAACATACTCATTCCCACACATGCACATTTACATGGACACACATGTGACCTGGACCTTGTCCCCCAGCCCACATTAACCAGGCCATAGTTAGCCCCTCATAAGCCTGGGTACTGGGCTCAGTCTCAGAAAATGTGTGGACCCACCCATCCCCCAGCTAGATTAGCTTCTGTCTTTGAATGGTCAGCTGACTCGTGCCCAGTCATAGAGCTTACAGTGACCCATCCATGGGATGCTCCTTTACTAACTGTCTGGATGTTTACTGTGACCAAGGGTTCTTCACGTGGGCAAATGACCTGTGGTCTTATCTGACTTTCACTTTCGGACCCCTTAAATCCCTCACCACTGTCATCCTGCAAAGCTGACCAAGGGCAGCTCCTGGCTCTCCCAGTGGAAGGGACAGATTTGACACCACCAAGAAAACAGGGATAGGGACTTTCCTGGGTCACAGATCCTGGATAGGAGGGTAGACAGGAGAGAGAAAAAATTAAGCAGAGCAGGTAGCATGTGTGGGAACAGAGTGTGGGTCACTGAGTTCTTGGCAAGCACTGGTTGATCTCTTTAAAGTAGGATAGGAAAGTAGGAGTGGGGCTGCCAGGCATGAGGGATGTCTAGCTTGGGCTACTGGGGGTGGGGGATGTATTCTGATGCCCATATAGCCTCAGGTCCCTGATGTCCAAGTGGCCCCTTTCCAAGGTCTGGGCCAGCCCTGCAGCTGGAGTTGCCACCAAAAAGGTGACAAGAGAGCCTGAGCCTACACCTTATCTCATTCCCTACACCTGGCAGAGATGTTTATAGGGATCCCAGAGCCCCCCTAGCTGACCAGAGCAACGAAGGAGGTTTCCCAGCTGCAGCCAGGGGGAGAGGCAGCTGCTCATGCAGCAGGAATGTATGGGTGGAGATCTTTAGGAAGAGGTGCAGACAGGGGCAGGAATGGAGCAGGGTCTGGGCTTCCTGGGGGAGGAGGAGGGCTGCCTCAGTCCTCATCTTTGTGGAGATAGAGCCCTTGGTCCAGGCCTTATGGGGTATATATATATATATATATATATATATATATATATATATATATATATCCATGTCTCAGGAGAATAACTAGAGAGAGCAGAGTGGGCCCAAATCACAGGACAAAGCAAAGGTTCGCTCTTCTGGCTGAGCCATGGTGAGCTCTGCAGGCCACAGAGCCTGTGTAGTAGCCGCACAGCCAGCCACGGCTCCCAGGAGCACAGGCCATGGGGACCAGGGGTGCATTTCTTCAGATATACTCCCAACTCAAACCCATATGGTGTGGACATCACTGTGACTCTGAATTGAGCAGGTGAAGGGTGATGGAAAGGAATCAAAACTGGGTCCAGGGGACTGGGGAGATTGCTCAGTAGAATAAGCGTTTGCCTGGCAATTGCAAGGACCTGAGTTTAGTCCCCTGTCCAGCAAAAAAAAAAAAAAAAAAAAAAAAAAACTGGGTCCGGGACTGGCCCAGAAACATAGTCCACCTCAGTAGGCCATGGTAATTGCAAGAGACCTGCATATCCTCATAAGTTGGAAACTTGGAGGTGAGGTGGGGCCACTGTCCAAGGCATAGCTGCCCTTCCTGGATTTAGATCACAGTCTAGGTGGGGTGACCTTGAAGCCAAAACTCCTGGCTTTCCCTCCAGGCCCTGCAATAATGTATGATACCAACTTCCAATGTAGAATGTATCTCTGCATTTAATACCTACGAAAGCAGCTGAGGTGCAGCTCAGTGATAGAGAATACTTAGCACACATGAGGCCCTGATTCTACCTCTGGCATCAAAACCAAAAATCTTACAATAGCTTCTGTGTGCTGAGCCGACTAAACAAAGCATCAGTGTCTGACCTTTTTCCTGTCTAAGTTTTCAGTTATATGCAGTTCAGCCACCCTAAATTAACAGAAAATTCTGCCAGGTATAAAATAAAACTTAAAGAAAAAAAGGAGCTGGGGAGATAGCTCCATGGCATAAGTGCCTGCCTGGCAAGTGCAAGGTCGTGAGTTTAAACCACAGTCCCGAAAAAAAAAAAAAAAAAAAAAAAAAAGAATCAATTTACAGCCCAGGAGTACAGTAAGTTTGAAGCTGCACCATGAGCTAGCCTGAACTACATAGTGAGACTGCCTCCAAAACAAAAGAATCAATTTACACACCTGTAATCCCAGCACTTGGGAGACTGAGGCAGGAGGATCAATGTGACTTCAAGACCAGCCTAGGCTGCAAAAGTGAGCTCAAGGCCAGCCTGAAGTGCATAGTGAGACCCTGTCTCAAAAAGACAAAAACAAAATCAACTTACAAAAGTCAATAGAGCATTTTTTTCTCTTTCATTTAATCTCTTCCATAGGAAATTATTGAAAAGAGCAGGTCAAATTATGTGTAACAAGATGGAAAATGAATGTCCATTCTTTTTTTTCTTTTTTTTTTAAGAATTTTTAAATTTTATTTATTTTTTTTCTTGTTTCAGAACCTTTATTTATTTATTTGCTCATTTTTATGGCCAGCTCAGCCCGCTCCGAGGGCAGGGCTGGCACAGCATGTGGTGCCCAGGATCAAACCGCGGTCTCTGAAGCCACCCAAGCTTTCCCAAGCAGGCGCTTTAGACCACTGAGCCATCCTTCCGGGCCCCCCATTCTTTTTATTGTAGAATTCAATCATTGAATACAAGCCAGGTAGAGTAGCATATACCTATAAGACCACCTACTCAAGAGGCTGAGGCAGGAGGAGGATGATAAATTGGAGGTCAGCCTGGAAGTAGCAAACTGTGTCTCAAAATAAAAAAAGGGGCTGGAGTTGTGGCTCAGTGGTAGAGTGCTCCTGGGTTCTATCCCTAGTACCACACACACAAACACAAATTGTGTACAAAGTTGGCAACATAAACTAGGTCCGTCCATGAAAATGAAATAATTTGAGGGATAACATTTAGTAAAATTGAGGTTCAGATTATTGTTTCTTATCTTCAAAATCAGTTGCAAACATTTGCTTGTCGAGCCTGAATGTGGTGACAATAGTGTACCTTGTCACCTGAAAGACACTTTGCGCTGCTGGACACCCACCAGATTGCCACACGGTAGAGCACTTAATTCTAGTCTGGGCAGTGCAATGGTGGCAGTTCCTCCATCACACATGTGAATGGATTTTGGAGTGGGGAAATGTCTTTTGTGGTTTTGTTGGTTTTGTTTGTTAGTATAGGGGATCAAACTCAGGACTTTGCACTTGCTGGGCAGGTGCTTATGCTGCTGAACTATATTCCCAGCTGTGATTTCATCAGTGAGTTATAGTGTAAACTTAAAAGATATATCCACTAAACTGGGAGTAGTTGTGTATACTTGTGGTCCCAGCTACTGGAGCCCAAAGCAAGAGGAACACTTGAGCCCAGGAGTTTCAGACCAACCTGAACAACATAATGAGACCGTGTCTTCTAAAACAAAACGGAAGCCAAGAGTTTGGTACACACCTGTAATCTGAATTCTGGGTAACTGAGGCAGGAATTTGAGCCTAGCATAGGCAATGTAGTGAATTATTGAAATCCCATCTCAAAAGAAAAAAAAATTCAAAAAGGGCCTGGGAATGTAAGACAATATGAGTTCAATCTTCAGTGCGAAAGAAAGAAAGAAAGAAAGAAAGAAAGAAAGAAAGAAAGAAAGAAAGGAAGGAAGGAAGAAAGAAAGAGAAAGATCACAGCTTTAATTTTGCACAGGAAGTACATAAAGCACACTGTTATTCAAACCGTATTAATTGTTGAAATAGTGATAATACAGAACATACTTTACAGGCTGGGGAGACAGCTCAGTGGGATAACAGCTTTCCTGGCAAACGTAAGGGCCTGAGTTCAATCCCCAGCCCTGCAAAAACAAACAGCACACACTTTATGTGTACTCAATGTTTCTCCTGTCATTGAAGTTGAGCTCATTAAGAAACAACCAGAAAAAAGAAAGAAAGAAAGAAAGAAAGAAGAAAGAAAGAAAGAAAGAAACACTACAGGTGTGAAACAGAAGTTAAACCCCAAAGCCTTTGGGCCCTCATAAAACAGACAGCAGCAGGCACTTCCATCCTGAGCTGTCCCTCTGCCACAGTACACCTGCATCGTTGTTTCAGGACAACCTGCCCCGCAAAGGGCAAGTCTCATACTCAATGGCTACTTCTGACAAAGCCCTCAGCACTGACAATGACTAAGTACACAGTTGACTCTACCGGTTCAGCAACATCCCAGGCACTCAAACACTTCTCACAGAGAACTTGCTGAAGAGTAACAGTGAAAAGCCACAGGCCTCACGTATGTCACATTCTCAGAGCTTTGTGAGTGTGTCCTTCTCAGCCACTCCCCACATATTTTTACCACCATCAGCTGAACACGTATTAGTAGATTCCTTGCAGATTCTACTGCAAGTTATTTTTTTTTCTTTTTGTATTTAGTACCTGGTCTACAGGGTCTCACTACATAGATCAGACTCATAGTGATCTCCTTGTTTTCAGCCTCCCAAGCACTGGGATTACAGGCATACACCACCATGCCCAGACTCAATCACCGGCTCAGTGGGCCCCAGGGATAGGGTCAGCACAGCAGGCCAGGGATCAAACCCCAGTTCCTGTGTCTGCCCAAGAGGTGCTTTAATCCACTGAGCTATCTGGCAAGCCCTGCCTTGGTTTTCTTGCCCTCAAAAATATACTTCCTTAGCCGGGCGTGGTGGCTCACGCCTGTAATCCCAGCACTCGGGAGGCTGAGGCAGGAGGATCGGTGCGAGTTCGAGACCAGCCTGGGCTACAAAAGTGAGCTCAGGACCAGCCTCAACTGCATAACGAGACCCTGTCTCAAAAAGACAAAAAAAAAAAAAAGAAAATATACTTCCTTAACTGCTGCAACCTGTCATGATTTCACTAAGTCACATTCAGAGACGGTTTTCTTTGCTTGGCTAACAGATGAGCCACTCAAAAATTTCACTGGGAGGCCAGCAAGATAGCTCAGCAGATTAAAGCACCTGTTTAGGCAGATGCAGAGGCCAGAGTTCAATTCTCAGCCTCCCGTGCCAGGACACGCTGAGACCGCAGATTGAAACTAGAAGTGGTGGCATGCACCTGTAATCCCAGCACTTGGGAGGCTGAAAAACAGGAAGGATCACTACAAGTCTAATTTATGTAGTGAGACTTTGTACATTAAAAAAAAATTCACTGTGGGTTGCTGGGGTTTTTTTCCCAAGATATACTGCTGTAATGAGATACATATTTGGGCCGGCAAGATGGTTCAGCAGTCTATAAGCAAGTTTAAGCAACTGCAGGGACTGCAGTACAATCAGAGAGAGAGAGAGAGATTCTATTTTATGATCACAAAATTGAGCCTTGCCTGGGCAACTTAGCATGCTTGCTTGGGCAAACTCAGTCAGGCTCAGGGGACCACCCTTTGATCCCCAGCTCCACATGCCACACCACATCTACCCTGAAGGCAACCTGAGCCAGCCAAAATAAATCTCATGTTTTGGGGGATGGTGAGATAGTTCAGCGGTCTAAAGCCCCTGCTTAAGCAAGCTTAGGCAGGTGCAGGGAACCCTGGTTCAATCCCTGGCACCACGTGCTGCACCTGTCCCACCCTCAGGGCAGGCTGAGCTGGTCAGAAAAAAAAAAAAAAAAAAGTAAATCCCCTTGTTTTAGTTACCTTTTACTCATTGCTGAGACAAATACCTGACACTCAAGATGAAGGAAGGAAAGGTTTTTTTAGCTCACAGTTTGTGGAGGTTTCAGTCCATGTTCGGCTGGCCCAAGGCTGAGTGGAACA
>PVJA010005184.1:0-80573 GCA_004027025.1 Myocastor coypus | reverse complement strand
TGCAGTTGAGGTTGGCCTTGAGCTCACTTTTGTAGCCCAGGCTGGTCTCGAACTCGCACCGATCCTCCTGCCTCAGCCTCCCGAGTGCTGGGATTACAGGCGTGCGCCACCATGCCTGGCATGAAGCCGTTTTAAAGATTGTGTTTTATTCTTCACTTCTGGATGTGCCACATTATAGTTCAATGTTTTCAGATCAATTTTCTAGTAAAAGTATTGCAAGCTGGCTTCTCTGGCAGAAAGCCCCGAAACAGAGTTTGAGACTTGTATTAATTTCCCTAGAATCCCATAACAAAGTGTCACAAATGGAGTGGCTTCAACAACAGAGATTTATTCCCTCCTGGTTTTGGAGGCTAAGTCTAGCATCAAGAGTTAGCAGGATTATTTTCTTCTGAGTCCTAGAAGGGAAAAATCTATTCTTCGCCTCTCCCACATCTTCTACTGATTTGCTGGCGCTTTTTGACATCCTGTGGCTTGTGCTAGCTTCACTTCAGTGTTTGCCTTTAATTTCACATTCTGTTCTCTCTCTGTATGTGGCTACGCTGAGGCCACTGGTAATGTAGAATTATAATGCCTTCTCTTATTCTGGCACAATCTCCTCTTAACTACATAAACGGACTCCATTTCCCAGTAAGTCATGGTATCAGAAGTTAGAAATGTAGTATGTATTGGGTGGGATGCTTTTCAGCAATATGCTGCATGTCTGTGTGGGAAAGAAGGAAGGAAGGAAGGAAAGAAGGAAGGAAGGAAGGAAGGAAGGAAGGAAGGAAGGAAGGAAGCAGCATCGCTGAGTAGCTAAGAGGTTAAACTGCGACACTGACCTTGCAAGGCTTTTGGCTGCTTGACAACAAGGTCTAGAAAAATTATTGTCTATCAGAACGTCCTTTGAAAGTCTGTGGTAGAACTGGCAACTCTTCCTTTCTCTGGCTTCCAGTGTGTGTGGGGAGCCCAGTTAGTACTTAACTTTGGGTGAGAAGCTTCTCTCAAATCCAGGAAGCCTGAAGGAGTTGATAGCTGAAGCCTGGTGCAGACCATATTCCTCAGGGCAAGAAGTCCTTCCATGACTGGGTATGGTGATGACCTATTTCCATGTTTACTGCAAATACAGTAAATACTACTGATCTCTATGAGGCTTAAGGAAGACTCTGGTCGCAAAAATCTTAACTTGGCTGGTGAGTTAGCTCAGTGGACTAAGCGCCTGCTTTGGCAAGCTCAGGGATTGGGTTTTGATCTCCCCACCACATGTCATGCCAGTCCTGCTCCTGGAGCACGTTGAGCCTGTGGCCAAGTCTGGGCATGGTGACGCATGCCTGTAATCCCAGCCCAGTAGAGGCTGAAAACAGGAGGATCACTATGAGTCCAAGCTGCATAGTGAGACCCTGTACTGAATATATTGAAAAAGAAGAAAATATCTTAATCTTATAAAAATACCTCTCTTTGTTCTTTAAATGTCTGCTGGGGCTGGGAAGATAGCTCAGTAGAATAAGCACTTTTCCCTGGCAAGTACAAGGGCTTGAGTTCAATCATTGGTTCTGATAAAACAAAAGAAAATATCTGCAATTGTCACCACTGTCTATAGATTCAGGTTAAGTCTCCTGGTCCACATTTTGTGGAACTGTACAACTAGACTTGAATCTCTGTTTTCAGTCTCACCCTACACTTCAGAAGAATTCTTTGTGCTAGCTGTACAGATTTTTGCTCTATGTAGAACATGACTTTCCCATTTTTTTCCTCCATTATTTAAGTTCTTTACCTTTTGAGCAGTATGAATTTTTTTTTAATTTTTAAAATTTTATTATTATTATTTTTTTTTATACTAGGGATCAAACTTGGGACCTTGCACTTGCAGGCAGGTGCTTATGCCACCGAGGTATTTCCCTGTCCCTGGAGAGGTTGAGAGTATAGATTTTGGTCCAGTTGGAGAGGCCTTGAGGGTCAGGCTAAGAGGTTTATAACTATATCTGCAGTCCAACGGAGTAATTGGAAAGGTACGGCTTTCATGTCAAATCTGGCTTACCATCTGTTGTTATGGAAATAAAGTTTTAATGGAAGACAGCCATGCTCTTTTGTTTGCATGTTGTTTGTGGCTGCTACCATGTTATAGCACTGGCTGGTGTCAGAACTGAGTAGTTACAGCAGAAACTAAATAGCCCCAAGCTTCTCTGTCCTGCTCCCACTGAATGTCAATAAAATATTTACGACCTGGCCAGACAAAAAGTTTTCTGACACTTTAGTCTGGTCTTGCTTTGTAATATAAAAAGGATTGCCTTTCTCCTGCGTTACTCAGAAGGGTTCCAGGTCTCTCCAGCCCCTCTATGGATAAGGCACATGCAGTCTCTCTGTTGGGATTTCCAGTTCTTGTTCTGTGTCTTACAGCCCCAGCCAGACTCTGTTAGTGGAGACTGCCCCCTTATTTTATTGTGATTTTCCATAGTGGTTAAGGGGAAGCATCTGCTGATAACTTGAGCGTTCACATCACTTGCTTGTCAGTTTCTTGTCTTGTGGAAAGATGGGCTTTGGAGCACAGTAGATAGATCCAGGTCCTCCATTTCATATGTTTGACCTTGAGGAAGGTATATGATTTCTGTCACACTGGTGCTTGGCTTTGCTGTACATTTTACAATTTTGAGTTTATATTTAGCCTAGAATATAGTCATTTGTCCCAAGGTAAAGTCAGTCATATTGACATCTCACAAGTAGAACAGCGGACGTTATGTAGGCGGCATCGCAGGAATGACTCACTTACCTCCCTCATGGACATTCAAGTACAAGGGGAGCAGAGGGCTCACTGGCTGGCTGCATCAGGAGCTGCTCCTATTATTCCCTTTGCAGCCCTTCCACCTTCCATGTTCTCTTCTCTCTAAATGCCAGTAGTGACTCCACCCACTGCTGTGATAGCCAAAACATTTCACACAGTCCAGGAATACCTTGGGGGCTCATGGCCACTTGGGCTGAAGACCACCAGGCCCACTATGAAGACTGCCATGAGTTTTGGCTCTTAAGGTACCTGAAGAGTGGAGGAGATTTTCAGTAGAACTTTGATCTACTGAAACGATCACAATCTAAGATTTTGTTTGAAAAAAAAAATGCCCATGGCTAAGATTTTTGAAATTATATGGAAATGAATTTATACAGTTGAAGCCAAACAATGCATCACTGTAAAGGCCAAAGTCTGATAAGCATCAGATCAAAACGGAGGAAAGATCAATTAGTCAAAGAAGGTATGGAGCATGACACATAAAAGATAAAGGGGTCCAATTCTGCCAAGACTAATACAGACCCTTCCCTGCCATCTAGATAGGGACATAGATATTAACATCACACAATACAGTGACAGCAGAAAATGTGTTATAAATATGTAGCAACATATTATTCTGCTATGAAACTATAGAATCCTGTCATTTGTGACCAATAATGAATATGTACAATTGTCAGAAATTAAAATATTAAAAGATGTAAATCAATATTTAACACTTGTTGAGTTATGCCTTGAATATGCACTGTTTGCATATTTACAACATGCTAAGTAACATAAAAGCAAAACAGCCTCATCCAAGCTGAACAAGGTCTCCATTTGCACACAGCCAACTAGAGACTGACTCTGGATTTAAACCTGTATTTGATTATAAAACCCACATATTTCCTGCTTTACCAGGCTATGTAATTTTTGGTAATTTGTTATTCACCCACTGTGTCAGATGAACAAATATTTATATTGAATATGTTGCTATGTTTGCTATATTTATGGTTAAATACCAAAACAGCATACATGGTTTATACTACATATGAGAAATATTTTCCTTCCAGTCATGCATGCTTTTCTTTGTAATGACTCCCTTTTCATGTAGTCAAGGAAAAGGCCTGTACCGAGTGTGTTACCCACATTTGTACCATGCTAGAGACAGGCTCAAGCATGCCACATGAGGGACAGGCCCTCTGGGAAAATGTTCAAAACCGTCTCTTCCTGGGACAGTTATTACTGTGGTCCGGGTTGGTATAGGTCAGAGAGAAAAAGAATAACACATGAATCCAACAGCTCTGCAGGGGCCAGGTTTTCTTTCTAATAAGTCTTAGAAATGATTCTGAGAGACTAATAAAGGACCATTTGAAAACTGAGGACTTTTTGATTTTCTTAGGCAGAATAAATGTGTGCCATTTATAAAGGCTTAGAGTCAGGACTTCAGATGATGGAGAGGTTGCTATTGTTAAATAAATAGGACAAGTCAATTGATCCTCATCTCTGGGACATGGGAGTCTATCTTGCAAAATCAGTTAATGTACCTAATCATGCACGGAAGTCAGATGTGAGAACTTTATGTGCACATCAATAATAAGCCATTGCTAAGAAGACCAGATACAGGCCTTCCTGTTCTTTTGCTTATAACACTTTCTGCTGTATTTTTCATCTCTGACAACACAGAAGAGGCATGCAATATTTCTTACTTATATTCTGAATTATTGCATAGATCAGTTGTCTAAAAAATGCCATAGGGAAGCTTCTCTATATTTACTCGAATTGCTTGCACAAATTGCTCTGTCTGTCCAGGATATGAAATTCTATAGGAACTATAATTTTTATGTCTTTCTTTCAGTTTGTAGTGTTTCCACGTTTCATTGTCTTCTTTCTGTAAGTATGTTATGAAGAGATTGGGCCAACCAACTCTAGCCAAAAACAGTTTTGGCTCAAACTGCAAAGGTTTTACATATTTCATTATTCCATTCCAGGATTTTGCATCTCATTGGACATGGTCACAGTAAAAAAAAAAAAGTGCTTTAATAGAATTAAGTCAACATGTAATGTGAATGACTGTATTAAGGAATAAGAACACTGCACCTAGCTGGGCATGGTGGCACAGGCCTGTGATCCCAGCACTTGGGAAGGCTGAGGCAGGAGGGTTGCTGTAAGTTTGAGGACAGTCTGGGATATATAGTGAATATAAGGCAACCTGCACTACACAGTGAGACCCTGTCTTAAACAAAACAAAGCAAACAAACAAACAAACAAAAAACCCACTGGACTAGAGGCTTAAAAGGCTGCACGCTATTTTCTTATTTTTTATTTCTTGTATTTTAGGGAAGAGTCTTCAGGGTGTTTATGGGTCTCACTACAGATCAGACTCATAGTGATCTGCCTGTTTACAGCCTCACAAGAGCTGGGATTACAGGCTTGTGCCACCATGCCCGGTCTCAATTGCCATCTCAGTGCACCCCAGGGGCAGGGTGGACAGGGCAGGCTTAGGGATTGAATCCCCAGCCCCTGCACCTGTTTGCAGGCACTTTCATCTGCTAAGCTGCTTGGCTGGCTCTTGCTGTTTTCTTATGACTGATCCCACCTCTGTCTACCTGGTATCTGCCTGCTTGGTGCGCATGGAGGAGTCATCAGTTGCAGGTGAGTCTGGAAACAGAAACGACAGAACCAGCGAATGCAGTGCTACTACCTGTCCTGCATCTGTGCTGCACGGTGGTGCCAGGCATGGCTCTGCCGTCACAGAGAGCTTCTGAGGTTGTCACTGCTGATTTCCACAAGACGTTCTTAGAAGAATTTCTGAGTCACTTAATGAATTCAGAGTAAAAATCAGTTGTCATCCCTTGTAAAATGACATGTTGGGGCCTTACAGTTCCCATTAAAGAGCTGTAATGTCAAGCCCTCATAGATATTTTTACATATTCAAAGGCTCTGGGTTGAGCTCAATATTTAGTGGAAAGAAATGACTTCCTTATAATAAAACATTGGCTAAATAGGAAAGGACATTTAGGTAAGGACTCACGGGTGGCTGAAACTTTCATGGTATCTTTTAAATGCCAAATATCCTAAATATCATCTGTTCCAGCTGCCTTCTCAAGATCATTCCATTTAGATGGCTAAACACTAAGGACATTGAATTTCTAATTTAAAATTAAACAGCTTCCTACCACTTAAAAGATTAAACGAAAATTGGAATATTTTATATTTAAACTTACATTCTGAGCACTGCTTAAGAAAAATACTCAGAATACAGTTATAACTAACTACATTGCACTATAATTTTTGAGTAGGGGCTGGGAGAACAGTTTTTAAAAATATTTAATGACAATGAGACAGACATTGTTTAGTATTTTAACTTTGCCTTTTTGCTTGATGTTCTGATGATATGGAAAATCCAGTTAAAGTCTTCTTGAATAATTTACAGTATCATTGAAATCATCCTACAGAGTAAAAAAGCATTTCTCATCTAAGCATGATTAACACCTCTCATATTAAACAATAAACAACAAAATAGTCCATTAAGATTGATTAGGGCTTTGCTTTCAGGAAAAAAAAAGGTTTCCTAATATATTTTTATTTTTTCACCCTACAGAAACCTCACTTAGAAACTTGTCTTAATCATGTAGGCAGATTCGCTTGCTTTTGCCTTTCATGAGATCATGTCCTTTCGTAAACTGTAGACTGGACCAAAGAAAGCGTCTGTTGTTTTGACCTGTGCCTCTTTACGTCTCTCAAACTCTGGCTCACTTTTTTAAAAATTTCATTTTTAAAGAGTAAAAACAAAAACAAAGCAAAAACAAAGAGAAAAGACAAAGACAGAAAGAAAGCAACATACAACAATACATATGGTGCAGAATTTCAAAACAAGAGTAGACAATGGTGGTTGTTATATTACATATTGTCATTGTCAAATATGTTGCTCAGATTGCCAGATATAGATAAAACACAGGTTAGCCAAATGGCTCATGTGACATTATAATAATGTCACCTCAAAGAAGCACATTCCCTTGGGTCACACCAAGATCCTTGCTGCCAATGGCTTGTGCACTTTCTTATATCCTTATTGTGATTTGTCTCATATTAAAAATGGGTCATCTTTTCAAACTTTAACATTATCATTTATTATAAAGAATGTAAAAGTCTGCAATAAGTGCCTTGATGAAAACAGGTGAGATTTTTGAACCATGACAAAGTGACAAGTTTGCATCTGGCTCTATCACTGACTGACTTGGTTTGTGCAGATGCTTGGGCTTCTTTTGTGACTCAGCTTTTGATAAGAAAAACAGGAATGTTATTCTCACTCAACAGCACCCATGAAAGCTCCTAAAGTAACAGCATCACCAAAGTGGCTGCGATTTTTACTGTGCCATTATTATTATTAGTTTGTTATCAAACAGCAAAAACTTCCAGTATAACAAAAGTCATAGAATGTGACTATCTAGGTTTTGCTTGAATTGGGAACTCAACATTTTCTGTAAGGTCTGCTTTTACTTTATTAGGCCGAGAGAGTCCTGTAACAAAAAGGAGCATGAGTCTACCTAGAGTATCCTGCAGATGAAATTCATGCTGACCCACAGGATTAATCTGCCTGGTTGGCCCTCCTCCAGGAGTTGGCAAGAGCAAGCAGCACAGGAGAACCCATTAACTTGCATTTTAATCTAAAAATCAATGGGCAAAGGATGTCTGCTATATAGAATTTTGCATCCATCTAGAGGGTTGAAGTGAACCCCTTCTGGTGATACAGTACGAAATCAGTGAAGTTTCTCTTTGTGGTGGACTTGTATTAGAGTGAGATATATCACTGTGAGGGACACTTAAACTCAACCAGATCGTCAGGCTCTTCATGCATTCTTTTGATTTAATTAAATAGCAAATGTTGTAAGTACCAATAATATCAGCCACATTTGTGGAATGGTTAGTTTGTTCACTATGCTGAGCACTGAAGGAGCAACAAAAACTCAGATATAAGTTCTACCCTGATGTTGACAAGGACAGAAAGAAATAAACATACAAAAATTTTTATACATACTCAGACAATATTGATTAGGAAACAGGGGAAACATAAAGGTAGGGAACAGGAAGCCTATGAAAGAAAAAGGAGTTAATCTTCAACAATTTTTGGGGTACCAGGAATTGAACTCAGGACCTTGCACTTGCCAGGCAGGTGCTGTGCCCCTGAGCTCTGTCCCCAGCTCCAAATCCTGAACTCCTTGCTGTGGTGCTGGCAGCCATTTATGACGCTACACCAGCTCAGTAAGTTTTCCTTGTCCTTTACTGTTTCCATGACTCCCAAGTCCCTGGTCACAAATGCCCACAGTGCTCTATGTTGTATTAAGCTGCATTTCCTGGTCCTCTGTATTCACTTATATTTTTCGTTGCTCCCCACCATTACATTATTTAATTTTAGAATGATCTGGGGGCATCTCTAACTTGGTGGAAATCTCAAACTCAGCTGAGATTTAAATTTGGGCATCAATGGAGAGAAAAAAAGTATCTTTCAAGGAAGAAGTTACCTCCTTACCGAACATGTTGGATGTTTGGAGTTTCTATGGTAACTGCTTAACATGTACATGGTTTCTTGAACATGGTGCTTGAAGGAAAAGGCTACAGCGCTCCATGTTATTAACCAAACCAAGGAGCTGGAAAATGTCTTCCCCTCAGTGCTCTCTAAAAGTGAGGACAGTCTCAGTAGGTGAGCAGGAGTACACTGGCTTTGTGGGTAACGTTTCCTGGCTCAGGGCAATTTCCTGGTTTGAAGCAACATCTGTGTAGTAAACCCAATGGACTTGCAGTTCTTGCTTCTCCTGCGAATCTGTCTGAGTTCATGGCAACAACTCTTTGCCATGCAACAACTCTGCATGTTGACCTCAAGGGACATGTTGTGCAGAAAAACAGTTCCAGGGCTAACAAGTTTGTGACACTGGGCTTGTAACTTTTCCCTCTGTCAGAAGAATTTCAGCCTGGTACGTTCCTTTGATTCCTTATTTTCATTCACTGTGCATATGAACTTTGTTATTTGTTTATGTCCGAGGACATGTGAAGAAATATCTTGTCTTAGTTATTTTTGTCTTGTTGCTGAGAAAATATCTGACACTCAAAGTTAAAGGGGAAAAGGCTATGTAGCTCACAGTGTGTGGAGTTCTCAGTCCATAATCAGCCAGCTCCAAGGCAAGGTGGCATGGCAGAGGGACAACATTTCATGGTGGCAGAAGACCACAAAAGCAACAAGAGCAAAAGGGGGAAACAAGCATTTTTCTACGCCTTTTGTCTTATCCAGACTTCTATGATTAGAGTGGTGGTGGTCCAATCAGTGGACTGATTCAGCGGTTATTTACCATTAATTGGTATGCCCTTGTTCCTACTGTTGGACTTGCAGTCAATCACAAACTAGATTGATCTGCCTTCAACAAAGGTCCATGTAAAGCTGCATGAGGCTTTGTAGGGCAGCGGTTCTCAACCTGTGGGTCGCTACCCTGGTGGGGGTCGAACGACCAAACCACAGGGGTCGCCTAAAGCCATCGGAAAATACATAATGCATAGCAGGTATTTACATTTTGAATCATAACTGTAGCAAAATTACAGTTTTCAAGTAGCCACCAAAATTATTTTTTGGTTTGGGGTCACTGCAATGTGAGGAACTGTATTGCAGGGTCACAGCATTAGGAAGGTTGAGAACAGTCTAGATTCTAGGCTGTTACAGTTTGTGTCTAGTTGTGCCCCCAACACCTCATGCACTCATGGGACGGGCTTCTAAACTGTGTGATTAATTTATGATCTGGTGCTGGGATCATGGGTGTGAGTTCTTCTGGGCATATGGATGTAAATGCTCCTAGGATTATGAGGGTGAGTTCTACACATTGCCTGGGACAGATAGCCTGAATGTAACCTAAGGGAGACAGGCTTTCTTTCTGTTGCCTTTGCTGCCAACTACTCCCTTCGTTCTCTACTCTTTGCTGGGCTATGAAAGGTTGCTTTCTGCCCTGTTCCACTTTGCCTTGGAGCCAGCTGAGTGTGGGCTGAAACTTCCAGTAACTGTGAGCTAAATAAACCTTTCCTTCCTTCATTTTGAGTGTTAGAGACCTGTCCCAGGAATGAAAGAAGAATAACTGAGACATAGACCCAAGTCATAACCAACACTAACTCTTAGCAGTAACACCAGTAAATGTTAAAACTGTCTGAGACTTTACTCACTGGGATGACGAGGTAAAGACGTGGTCAGGTTTCTTAGGCGCACAATTTGGGACATTTTTTTTTTCTTGATTGAGCAAGATCATTTTCATATAATACCAGGAAGATTACATTTAAATGATTATTTAATATGAGATTTGTTAAAGGAATTGAATCCAGCTGGAAAGTTCCTTTATCTAAGCTATTTGCTCAAAATATAAGCTATCAGAAGAATATTTAGGTTTTCTCCTTGTGTGTATTTCCATGGATTGAGTCCAGGGTCTCCCAGATACTAGGCAATCTCTTTAGGACTAAACTATTTCCTCAGCCTTCCTACTTACTTTAGTGATTTCCATGGTATAGAGGCAAACTATAAGGACTGGTCAAGATGTCTTCAGAATTGTGAAATGAAGACAATAGGTTAACAAATATTTTTTAATTATTTTTTTCATTCTAGATATAGAACCCTGTGCTGCACACATGCAAAGCAAATACTCCCTCAGTGACTTACATCGAAAGCCCAATATTTGCATTTTAATTAGACTAAATCCCTAGTTTAGGAGAAAAGAACACTAAAGCAAAGGGTAAGGTCTCTGGCTGGTGCTAGAAGTGACTCAGAGGTCTTCTGAGGTTTGTTAGTCTTATATTTATGAAGAATATCTAAGTCAGATGCAATTACTTGTTATTTATAATAATTTATGATTTAAATAAATCAGAAGCAAATGTAATCACACCACCCCAGGAACTTTCAGGCTACATCTCTGAGGCATGTTTGGGTAGGTAAGGATTTCTTTCTTTTTTTTTTTTTTGGTGGGACCAGGGTTCAAACTCACGACCTTGCACTTGCCAGGCAGGCACTTGTGCCAGGGAGCTATCTCCCTGGCCTGTAAGGATTTATTTCAATGCCCCCATATACTAAGGGAATCTAATGAAATGGTGGGGGAGGAAATGTATCCTAGGCTTTTGTGCTTTCAAGAGAGGGAACAACTCTGGAATGCAGGGAGGAAGTTAGGCAAGGCGCAGGGTCTCTAAGAAGAGCTCCTAAGCGGAGACTTAATGGAAGAGTCCAGCTTTCTGAGAAGTGAGGTGCATTAAAGTTAGGCTGGCTGCTTAATTTCTTCTATATACTCAAATAATTTGAAAAGACAAAAGCATATTCTAGTGATTTTGTCATCTAGATGGCCTTAATCAGGTCATTTAACCTTTGTAGAGTTCACTTAGCTCATTTATAAAATAAATAAATTGAATTAAACAAACTTGCAGTTCCCTAAACCTCTTACAACTATGAGATTAGAAGAACTGATACTAAAAGAAATTAAAAATATTATGCAACCACTTTTCTTCTCCTCACCAAATACAAATCAAATGAACAAAAATTGCCTATAAATCTAAAAAGGAGGGGTAGGCTGAGTCAGACTGACGATGAAAGGGCTGCTGCTTCAATCATCTCTTTTGGGGCCTGGCAGGATGGCTCAGTGGTCTAAAGCGCCTGCTTAGGAAAGCTTAGGCGGCTACAGGGACCGCGGTTCGATCCCTGGCGCCACATGCTGTGCCAGCCCTGCCCCCAGGGCATGCTGAGCCGGCCATAAAAACAAACAAACAAACAAACAAACAAACAAACACCGAAAGTTCTGAAACAAGAAAAAAAAAAAAGCAAAAAAAACTTCAAATCCTCTCTTTATACTTAAACAAAAAAAGAAAAAGTTCAGCAGGCTGGATCTCTTTAGGTCTGCATTGGATGGGATTGCTGAGTCAATGTATTCCTGTTTCCTTCGTTCTGAGCCTTTTCTAGATCCCCACATGAAGCAAAAAGCCATGGCTTTCCCACAGTGCAAGCCTGTCCCTCCCCTTCAGGCCCTCACACACTGACCTTTCGCTTGACTGTGTGTTGGACACACCTCGGCACCATGACAAGAGTTTCTACTAGAAATCCTGGCCTTTGGGAAACCTTAGCCTTTCCCCTGCAAAGCCAAATCTTCTTAGCTGTCCTGCTGTTTGCTCTCTAGCATCTGAGCATTAGTCCATCACTAGTTTTTAATTGTCCATTTACCCTTCTCCTCTGCTACTAGTCCGTAAACTTCTGAAAGGCAGAGGTATTATTTGTCTTTGAATTGCAGGGCTGAGCACTTTCCCTGGTACCAGAAAGTACTCAATTAATTTTGCTGAATAAGGGAGTGAATAAATAATTTAACACTATTCAGGGAAAGATGCAGAGACAAAACAACATCTTCAAGACAACCCAGACACATGTCGGCTTTTTCTATCAGTGTATTGCAATTGGATGCTCTGCCACCTTCCCATTGGGAGGCAATACTAATCATTCCCATTTGCATGCAATTGTCAATTTTCCTGCGCTGTGTTTGGCTCGTAGCGACGGAGTCTAATCTGGTCTCATCCACTGGCGAGCGTTCCATTCTAATAGCTGTGCTGCCATAAGTTGGAAATGTGTCACGCACAAGCTACTTATTTCTGGATCATAAACTTCTAATGTTTCTTTAGGCTGATAGGAGTCTGTGTTTCTTCGAGTCAGGAGATGCACTGAATATTCTTTTCTGCCAGGCAACGTCTTCGATTACCCTTGTCCTTGTGCCACTCTCCTAGTCCCAGGGCTCAGTGGAAACTGAGGATTTCTGGAGTTAATGGACCTTTACCTCCAAGATGCTGCTGTCTCTTTAAAATCCAATATAGGTTCCTGGATGCTAACTAGAGATAAAAGGTCATCCATTTCTGGAATGTATTCCTCTGGGCTAGGTGTGCAAGTATCAGTTTGGGGGCAAACAACTCAATTTGTACCACATGCTTTACTCCAGAATCTTCTGATTCTTCTCCCTGTAATTCCGTGGAAGGGGGCTGTTGGGAGCCTGTAGCAACAGAACTGGCAGGAGATGGAAAATGGGTCCCAGCTACCAGCCCCTGATGACCAAGGTCCCACTCCTGAGGCTTGATATTGTGAAGGACTGGGGAAGACAGAAATGATAGAATGGGGCCCTGAGCCCTGTGAGGACTCCAGTCCACTAAGGAGACAATAATTCAGTAAGTGGGAGGACTGCTAAGCCTGGAAGAAGCATATGCTGCTCTGTGCCATTTATTATGTCCTGACACTTGAGTGGAGTGGACTGTAGTACATAAAATGCAATCCCCTGATCCTCTGGAATATTTATTTTTTGCTTATTTCTCCATAGGGATAGAGACAAACTGATTCACTGTATGACTGACTATAGTTATAAATGCAGAGCAGACACAGAGGAGGAAAGTGGTATGACGCTGGTTCTAGGCCTATCATAAAAGCATTTACCTGGTACCTACAGGAGGTTTGGAAAAGAGAGTTCCATGTCCTTGGTATCAAGGAGCTCATAACCTCATGGGGAAGACAGATATTTAACATGTTTGCAGTCAACATTTCCTTGATATGGTAGAAACACTTGTAGGGCATAGTGAGGACAAAATGAAGTCTATACTAAAGGGCAGTGTGTATGTATGTGGGGGCAGTTTAAACTGAGAAATGAATAAACATTTATCAGGCCAAAATGGCATTCCAGATAGAATGGATCTAGAATTCCAAGCTTGAGTGACCAAGTTAGCTTTTGATAATAGAGATGTGGAGAAGTAGATTAAGGCTGCCTCATAGGACACAGAATTTATAGTCATACACAACATATAACAGCCATTAGCATTCTAAAGGCAACAGTCGAGCAGGAAGACAGAGGATGGCTGTGGTGAATCTAGGCAGATTTTACCAAAATCAATGAAACTACAGGGCCTCAGACACGAAAATATCCTGTACGGTAGCACATACAGCATCTTTGTCACAGAGAAAGATAAGAGAACGATATGAGACTTCTAGGAATCACAATTGCTGGCCATCCCGAGGATGGAAGGCCAAACAGGACTTCAAGAATCATCAAGAAATTCCCTTATGTTTTGGAAGTTTATACAAAAACTTAAAGCCAAGCTGTTAAGAGTATTGAAAATGTGAAAGAAAAAATTTCTGGGACTCAATACCTGGGACCCCATGAAAGATTGCTTCAGCTGAAAGAATCTTTCAGCCAGGACTGGCTCAGAAGCTCTGAAAAAGAAATAAAGACCTACATGTGGAGACCTGAGGACCCATCACCAAAGCATTCCGTTGTATCCATGTGAGGCCCTGAGGCCCTGCAACTGCCTCCTTAAGACAAAATTAAGTTTTTCTTTCTCTTTTTTTAACCACTGCTTTCACTTCCAGTGTGTTAATTGTTCTCAAAGAGTTATGGTGGATGATAGGCACCTCCTGCTCTAAGTTCAGCCTCCTCTAAGCAGCCAACCAGGGTGCTCAAGTAGTGTGCATGGTCCTCTGCAGTCTTACTTTTTGGAAAAAGTAAGCAAGAAATGTCCTAGAACACAACACAATCCTTGTTATCTCTAAGACTTTGCTTTCCTTTTCTTTCCTCTTAAAATTGCTGAGACAACTTTTGTACTTGTACACTTATCACTGAAGACCTATTCAGCCCTGCTTCTTGCCCCTTGCACCTTTACTTAAGGCCTTTGAAGCATTTCCAGGACAACTGTATGTGGACTGCACAAACTTGTCCTATTTTACAGCACTGAGGTTCAGGGTGGCCATGTTCATGTATAATTATTCTTTAATGTTTTTGAGGAAATTGCCTCTATGTCATCTTCTTACACAACAAACTCCTAACTTCTTGTCAGCAAAAACAAATAGATACAAAGCAACTTTGAGCTTTATCTCCCTCATTTATACAGTGAAAGTAGTAGGAATATCTCTCTTATAACAGAAGAACAGGCAAAGTTAAAGGATAAGGCATGTAAAATCCCAGGTTAGGGCCCATTATTTGGTAAGTATATATTTAATAGATATTGTTTTATATCCTTAATTTCATGTTCAAATTTTAAACAAAGGAAATTAACATTTTAATTTCTTTTACTCTTTGGCATGCCTGTAACTTGGAAATGAAAAGTGAACGCCCTTTTTACTGAGGAGGGGAAGAGTTTTACCAGTTATTTAAGTATTACCTGGTCCCCTGCTCCATATAAAGTCCTAATCTGTAGTGTTTGCTGTTATTCTTGACATAAAAGCTATCCATGTGACATCAGTGAACACAGACCTAGGAAAAGATACAGGGAAGAAGTTATCACAGGAGAAAGAAACCACCTCTAGCCTATCACCAGATTTTTCTCACTTGCTGGACTTCTTTTTTTTTTTTTTTTTTTGAGACAGGGTCTCGCCATGCAGTTGAGGCTGGCCTTGAGCTCACTTTCGTAGCCCAGGCTGGTCTCGAACTCGCACTGATCCTCCTGCCTCAGCCTCCCGAGTGCTGGGATTACAGGTGTGCACCACCACGCCCGGCTTTGCTGGACTTCTAAAACACACAAGAGATATAAAATCACTTGACTTGTGTGACTCTATGTGATACAGTGGTAGTATATAATGATGTAAAGTATATGACTCTGAATTCTGTCTGTAGCTGAATCCTCTCAGGACAGGGTGGCAGAGGACTTGGGTTCTAGTCCTTGTGACCTAGGAAAAGTGACCTAATTCTTTGGAGATCCAACTAAGTCTGACACTTGGACAATTTCTAAGACACTTTGTAACTGTAAAAGCCATTTTTTTCAGCATGACTTCAGTTTCTTTTCCATTGCTTTTTAAAAACCACATGTCTTTTTATCTTAGGACAAATGGAAAGACTTTGGGCTTTAACAAGCTCTATACAAAAGAATTAAAAGCACCTTATCTTTATAGGTCCTGATGAATATTTATTGTCTGTGAAAGGAATTTCATTGATCATTACAAGAGTACATTTTTAAAAAAAGAAAACCTGTGCCAGTGATTACTTAGTCAAGTAAAGTGGAAGGATGCTTTTCTTTCAGGATAGCTGGCTTAGTCTGTCTTGTGGTCCCATAACAGGATATCTGATGCTGATGTAATTATTGGTGGCTGGTCCAAACAGCATGGTGCTATGTCTGGCAAGACATCCATGGAAGAATAGTGGAGAGAGAAATGCCTCTGTGCAAAAAAACCCCAAACACATGAGTGTGGTCTTGCTTTAAAACAGTCTGTTCTCCGACCCAGCAAGATGGCTCAGTGGTCTAAAGCGCCTGCAGGCGGCTGTAGGGACCGCAGTTCGATCCCCAGCATCACATGCTGTGCCAGCCCTGCCCTTAGGACAGGCTAAGCCAGCTCGTAAGAACTAACCCATCCCACAATATCAGCATTAATGTCTACACCGTGCTTTAATCACCTTTCACGAGGCTCTACCTCTTAGAGAGCCCACCACAACACAACAAAGAGGATCAAGATTTTAGGGCATGAACTCTTGGTGACCAACCACACCCTAAATGTAGCAGTGTTGATGTAGCTTAATGAAATAATGCACGTAGAAAATCAGTCCGAAGGCGCCGGGAGATAACTCAGTGGAATAAGTGCTTGCTTGCTTGATAAGCACAGGGTCCTGAGTTTGATCCTTGGTACCACAAGAGGAAGAAGAAGAAGACGAAGATGAAGACAAAGACGGCTGATCACTGTTAATGTTATTTTAATTTATTTTAATTTTTCTGGTACAAAGACTCAAACTCATGGACCTTTGCTGGGCAGGTAGGCACTGTGATGCTGATCTATATCCCTGACCATAAAATATATGTGTATATGTATTATATCTCATAAAATGAATATTAAAATTAATTTGAATGAGAAAAAAGATAAAATATCAAGGAAACAGTTTCAAAACAGATTAGAAGAACAGTTACAATAATTAGTAGATTTCATATTGTTTTCTTCATAGTAATTATTCAGAGGAAAAGGTGCACACATGATATCTTGTACACACCTTCTTAAGTACTTCTTTAAAAAAAAAAAAACATATTTACTTACTTGATGCAGAATCTCACTGTGCAGCTCCCTCACAGGGATGTCTCAGCTTCCCTAATACTGGGATTACAGGTGTGCACCACCACATCTGGCTCCAGGGCCGGCACCACATGTGGCCCCGGGAATGGAAGTCAGGATCTTGTGCTTGCCAGGCAGGTGCTTATCCTGCTGAGTTCTCTCTCCAGCCCTTAAGCACTTCTCTATGGCCAAAAATATAAGTATCCTAAAATAAAAGTTCAATTATTTAAAACATCTATACTATAAGGACTATCAGGTGCTGTTTGTAATTCTGGACTGCAAGAAAATTTATGTTTCCGTGCAAAATGATGCTACATTCCTAGGATTGTACATATTTGATGTTGTGCACAAAATGCTTTTTTTTTTTTTTTTTGTCTTTTTGAGGCAGCGTCTCGCTATGCAGTTCAGGCTGGCCTTGGGTTCACTTTTGTAGCCCAGGCTGGTCTTGAACTCACACCAATCCTCCTGCCTCAGCCTCTCAAGTGCTGGGATTACAGGCATGCACCACCACGCCCAGCTTTGCACGAAATGTTTGTAAATGGATGGAATTCAAACTTAGCACGAGCCAGTTTAACTTTGCATTATATAAAATAACATCCTAACATATTTCAGCTCTCCTGGCACTCAAGAATTAAAAACATAAAGAAACACAAAGAAAAACTTAATGAAAGCATACAAAAATTCTCTTTGATTAAAAATTGAAAAGCATCTAAATAAAGTATTATAAAGAACATAAAAGCTATCAATAAGAAATTCATATGGCTTGGAGGTTTATACCAGAAATCCACTATTTATTTTCCTTTCCCTTTTGTATAAATAATGCTCAAAGCATCATCTTTAAAACAACAAAGCAAGTCACTGCTGGTGTTATTTTGGACTAACAGTTTGTTTATTCAGTGAACAAGCTATCAAAAGTTAGGATAGAGCTAAGATACTGTTTTACTGGTTGTTCTTGCAATCCACAAATATTTGTTGAGCACCTATATGTGTACAGTGCTCCACACTGTGAGCGTATGAAGATGGGTCAGATTGAATTTGATAGTGGGTTAAACAGTGACCTCCAAAGATATGTGCTCGTGCTAATTCCCCAAGCCTGCTGCTAGGCCAGATCCCGTTTAGCCACGGCAGCCTGTCCCAGCCTGAATTTCTTCTGCAGCTTCCCCAGAGCCTGTGGGGAGACAGCTGTACAAGAGAGCACTGGGAGTGAGAGACCCACCTGAGGCTCAGCCTGAGTCTTCAGCTCACCCTTGGAAGGATGTCTACTGCCTGGGGTACCCCTCCTTGCCCGTGCCTTCCTCCAAAAAAAATTGAATTGTCTTTCCCATAATAAAGCCTGATTTTGAAAAAAGATTCTGTCTCAAAGGAAGATAATGTATGCCTTTCCATGTTATATTATTATAGATGGGCTCAAATAGAAGTGTAGAGGAAAGCGAGATTACTTTCTATTGGGAGTATCAGGATGTATTTATGAGAGGGAGAAAGACTTGAGAATACTCTCTCAAGTGAGTAAGATTTCAGTTCCAGAAGGTGAAAGCTGCTGAAGGTGGTGCTGGAGGGTGAATGGTGGCCAGGCAGTTGCGTCAGGGGTAGGGAGAGACGCAGGCGATGAATTGAGGTAAAAGGAAACTGGAACTCAGGGTTTAGGAGCTGTAAAGTGAGAGTCTTTACAGAAAGAGGACATGGTGGGGTTCAATTCGTGGGGAACTGAAGAACCACAGTAAAACCAAAACAGGGATGGCCTTATGTGTCCAGCGAGAGTGTGAATTATATTCTATAGATTATAGACAATAGGAAATTCGTTCCTGAGAAGAAAACTGTAGGGCCGAGACTGTATCTAAGGAAGATGTCTGGATATGGTGCAATCCATTATTTTTAATTTTTTTTATGTATGTAGTACAGTGTCTACAGCATCTCACTACACAGATTGAACTCATAGTGATCCTCCTGTTTTTAGCCTCCCACGTGCTGGGATGACAGGCCCGCAGTAGTATGCTAAGTCTCATTGGCGATCTCAGCAGCCCTGGGAGCAGAGCCCTGTTTCCAGCTCCTGCCTAAGAAGCAGTGGTGTTTTAATCCACTGAGCTACCTGGCCAGCCCTGGACAAAGTGCAATCTAGAGGTGAAAAGTGCTGGAGGTGTACGGACAGAGGCTGTTTAGGGGATGCTATCAGCTCAAGAGAAGGCGCTAGTTAAATTGTACACCCTCCTGCTCCCATCAAGCTCATGCATTGGGGCTGCATCCCTGAGGAACTTAGAATGGAGCCCCTTGAGCAAGAGCCTTTAAAGAGGTAAATAAGCTGAAATGAGATCACACGGAGGGCTCCATATCCAGCTGGAGTGTGATTGGTGTCTTCTCAAAAGAAATCCTACAGCTGGTTTCTACTGGTCTACAGAGAGGGGCACTTGATGCTTTATTTTTTTTTTTTCTTGTCCTTTTTAATTTCATATAACTTTTAAAATCGTGTTTGAGAGACGGCATGGTGGCACACACCTGTAATCCCAGTGCTTGGGAGGCTGAAAATAGGAGGATCACTAGGAGTCCAGTCTATGCCATGAGACCCTGCAGACCCTGGACTAAATACATTTTTTAAATGTTTGCATGTTTATATATAATAATCTGTGCAGTTAATTTGAAGACAGCATTGTGCAATACAGCAACCATTGTTGAACTCCTGTGAAGTTCTGTATTATTTCTATTTTTCTTTTTACTATTTTGTATTCTCTTTAGCTAATACAGATAATAAGAAAAGGTGATTTGCACACAGACCACCCCCAGACTGAGCGGCATCCATCAGGAGAGAAGGCTGACTTTTGCCAAATCGAGGGAGAGGTCTCAGAAGAAGCCCCATCTGGCAGTGCTTGGATTTTGAATTTCCCATTCCCAGAACTCTGAGGATGTGGATTTCTGTTGCTTAAGCTACCTGCTCTGCTGTAACTTGTTAGAGGAGCCTTGGAGTACTAACACACCGGGTTTATGCTAAAGAGATGTGACGAAGCACTGTGTACTGTCTGGAGACTTTTGATGGGGGCCAGCAGTTGCTCTCATAGGTGAGAGTTGTGGCCCCTCTTAGTATTAATGCACTCTGTTCAGTTTCATGGAATTCCAGAAAAACACGGATCATTTCCAGATTTCAGTTTTGAAAACCTGGCACATCTGCAGGCGCAAGAGCAGTAGGGTCGCATAGGTGCTCTGGTGCTGCTTCTTGCCAGCATATTAAACAGAATCTTTTCAGGTTCACAAACTCTATTCATTTCTCTTGCTGTCTTCATAAATAATGATTTAGAACAGATGCTGCCTTTGAGCATTTGTTGATTGAGTCCTGAACTATGCACAGTGCCTGAACTTCTGGGTATTCCCAGTGATCTGTTTTGATCTTTCTTTTCCTCACCTGTCCATCAGTCCCGCTCAGGTCTGTTCACAGGCACTGGCCTTGCCCTGACACTGCAAAGTGAATGAGAAGGAAGACTATCCCTCTAGCTAGCCCTGCAGATTTCTAACAGGGAGGACAATATTGTTAGACTTCTAGCTGGATAGTATGAAGTGGCTCAGTGACTCAACGTCCAGGTATAAGAAGTAGAGAGCCCTCCAAGTACTCAAGCAGATTACCCAGAAAAGTACAGAGTGAGATTCTTTAGTCTCCTGCAATGAGGAAATGATAACTCATGGAATGCGAAGGAGTTCAGAAAACTTATGTTAAGCTTGACTGTCTTCCTATTTCTACACCTTTTCCTCACATCTCATGGAAGGCACCGCCACTGACTGCCAAGCCCCACGAGTGTGCCCGCATGTGTGTCCAGCCACAGAGCTGTAGAGCATCTAGCACTGCCCTGGGCTTTCTAGGAAAAGACTGATCCGGGTATTTAGGAATCTGATGTTCAATCTGGGAATCAGGTCACATTCTTACCACCTTATCAGTTATTGTTAGCCTGGAAAAGACTAGACTAAAGTTTGCTGATTTTCTGTGGGGCTTTAGAAAGCAGGTTATGATTACATGCATAAAATTTGACATATGCGTCATCCCATTGTTTTCTAATACGTGCTCAGAACATGAGCTAGGTAAGAGGAGAGCTACAAAAGGAGTATAAGGTCTATTTCTGCCCCAAAGAGCTCAGAGGTCACCCAAGTGATCAAGACTGAGATGAAGCAGCCAGGTAACCACAAACAGTGCCCAAGTGGATGGTGCCATGATGTGCTGTGGAATGTGACATTTCAGAAGAGCAAACAGATGGCATAGGCCAGTTTAGGAGCCTGCAGCTTGAAGCTGCATAGGAGGCTTTATGGAATACAGGGTTTTGGATACTTCTTACTTCAGTTTTTATTTATGTATCTTCCATTCACATAGCAAATATTATAATTAGTTGTATGTAATAATGAAGTTTGTGATTTTAAAAAGTGGAAAAAAAATTAGTCCTTACTCTCACTGAGCTTATAGTATATTGGAAGAGATAAGCATTAGTCACATAATTTCACAGATTTTAAATTCTAAACTCTACTAAATGCTTTGGAAGAAAGTCATGAGGGAAAGTAGTTTGGAGGCATAGGCAGTCAACAAGATGTTTAATCAATTATCCAGGGGATGAATGAGGGATAATCGCATTGCGGAAGTGGAGAGAATTCATGAATTTGTGAGATATGACACACAGTACAGGGCCAGATGGAGAAATTGGCACCATTCATCTAGAGAGAGAGAACAAACCAAGATTGGTGGAGCAAAGAGGGGGAGAGAAGCCTTGCTCCTGATGTGTTCGAGCTCACAGATATCATCAAGGTGCTTCAAGGAGTGATACATCCTCTCTTCAGAAGCACACTTTCTATCTGAGACAGCCCACAGGTTTCCAGAAACCTGTCCAAGCTCTTTACAATAAGAACAAATTTTTCAGGGATGATGTGATTGTTACTTGCTCTCAGAAGTGGGGAAGATTTTCAAAGCAAAAAATATTTGGGGAGGAACAGCGTTTGCATGACTGTGGGTGGCAGAGTTTCTCCCTAGGCCTGGGTTTATCATTGGTCTTGTTCTAGTGCCTCTGAATGCTCTTAATTTCCCAAAGTCAAGGTGAATAGCAAAGCAGTCGATATTTCCATGCTTGTGTGCATGTGTGAATTTTGAATTTTCTTGCAATACTAACGGTGGTAATTTGGCCTTTAAGTAATGACTTCTGTCCTTTCCCTGGGTCCTTAGCTCTCTCCTTCCAGAGCACCCCAATAGCACCACAGAGTTCATACAACATAGAGAGCTGTGGCCAAGAAATAGACTCTGGCATTGATTTTCTGACTCAATGGGTTTCAAAAATATCAGGAAGAAACTGAGAGAAGCTGTTCAATACGAGTTATATTTTAATGCATTTTAATTAGTATTTGATTGGTTAAGCTGATCAATTTGTAAAATACATTGAGAGAAAGGTCTATTAAAATAAGATTCATGTTTGATGTGGTAAACGTTTCCATAAACGTAGAACCACTTAACCGGTACATCCACTAAGCAGGACATGTAGGTAGGCAGGTATGCACATCCCCTGTGGAGACTTTTCAATATTAATTATCTTGCTGTGCCTTAAATGGTTTTTGTTTGGGTGTTAAGAGGTTTGTGAAGATTAGATTATTTAAATGGAAAAAAATCAATTTTCTTGAACGTGGATAGTCTTTTTCAGTTGATTGTAAAAAGCCAAAGGGGATAGAGAAAGAGGGAGCTGCCTGCATCTCATTTGTTTTTTTCCGAATGTGAAAACAAACTGAAGTGTTGGTACAGAGACAACCACGGTGCGCACTGAGGAGAGGCAGTCAGTCAAACGTGCCTTTGTCTCTCTGAGGTCCATGGTAGTCTGGCAGGTGAGAGGAAGCTGACTGCTGTGGCCAGGGCCAGAAACCTCATCTGAGCAGTACTTTCTAGGCAGAAGTGCCAGATAAAATTGTGCAGTCAGAATACTCAGAAGAGGGGCCTGGCAGGATGGCTCAGTGGTCTAAAGCACCTGCTTAGGAAAGCTTGGGCGGCTTCAGGGACTGCGGTTCGATCCCTGGCACCACATGCTACGCCAGCCCTGCCCTCAGGGCAGGCTGAGCTGGCCATAAAAATAAATAAACCAAAGTTCTGAAATAAGAAAAAAATAATAAAAATAAAATAAATAAAATTAAAAAAAAAAAAAAAGAATACTCAGAAGAGGAGATATATCATGACCCGAGGAAAGGAATGTTGTCTGTCATACTGCAAATAGCTCCCTGAAGGAGAGCCTGAGCTTAAGCAAAGTTTGGCATTAATTCAGCTAGTGAGTAAGGCTGTGCGTAGTAGAAGGTTTGTACTTGGTCTGTCCTGGGTCTCACAACAAAGTACTTAAATTTGGGGAGAGTAAAGGTGTCTCATGCATTCAGTGCACCCCAAACACAATAGGTCATGATGTGCACGGGGCAGGGTTAAGGAGCCCAGTACATGCTGGCCCCTCGACACAAGTTTGCTCAGTATATTGGCCTGCTCTGGCTGCCATAATGAAATACTATAGACTACATGCCTTAAACAGCAGATACTTTCACACAGTTCTACACATTAGAAGTCCAAGGTCCAGATGTCTGAATATTAGGTTTTTAGAGATCTCTCACCAAATCTGATAAATGTCTGTCTTCTCACCACATCCTCACATGGCCTTTTCTCTTTTTCTGTTTGCATTTGTGGGGAGAGAGAAAAGGGGGGTGGAGAGAGAGAGAGAGAGAGAGAGAGAGAGAGAGAGAGAGAGAGAGAGAGAGAGAGAGAGCAAGGAGGAACAAGAGAAGAGAGAAGAGAGTGTTATCTTATCCTTTTTTTTTTTCAGGACTGGGATTCAAACTCATGACTTTGCACTTCCCAGGCAGGCACTTGTGCCATGGAGCTATCTCCCTGGCCCCTCTTATCCCTTTTGATGAGCGTACTAACTAAGTTTAGGACTCCACTGCATGATTTCACTGAACCTTAGTTGCCTTCTTTAAATCCTTAAAACACTCTATCTCTACAGGAAGTAATGTTGGAGTTAGGGCCTCAACATGTGAATTATGGAGAAGACAATTGATTTAATAATAGTAAGTATGAATTTCTATGACCTCTTGTTTTAGGCTTTATGACTTAGGCTATGGGTCATGATTTAGATTAGAATTTTACTTCACTAAGCCACAGCCCTGTGTAGTAGGAACAGGAGTTACTTTCATAGGAAGCCCTGGAGGTTCCCGACAAGGAGACTTCAAGTTACATCAACTTCTTAAGTGACTATACCCTTCCCTCCTCCCCCAACCTCCCAGTACCTGTCTTGGGAACTTGATAGGGAGCCTGGGACTCTCTCACCTCACTGCCAGAACCAGCTTTATGGAGGACTGGAGAGTGCCATGCTCTTGATGGAACTGGAGGAGGGCCAAGGTTGAAAATCAGTGTGCTGAACTCAGCCAGCAGTCTTTTCTAATCAATCACCCGGGGAGTTCTGCTCATTGGGTTGAAACCTAGAGCTCAGAATTTGTGCCTGGCGAACTGTTGCCCCTCTCTTACTCAAACAGAGTCTTTTAGGATTTGTAGAAATGGAGTTGAAGAACTGCTATCTGTAGTAACCAGAGGATATTATTAAGCTGGGCATCGCCTTGCCTTGTCTTTTGGTAGGTCATGGAAAGAATATGGGAGCTGTAAGAATAACTCACAAAAGTCACTTTTCTACTTTGATTGGAACCCATTTATAATAGATTCAATGCCTTCTGCTCTTTCTCTCCTGCTTTCTTGTTTTTTAGTTTTCCTTATGGCTGTCAATTTTTAATCATATCTTTTCTCTTTCCTATCATCATTTTTTATAGCTACTTAGCTAGCCTTCCTCATCCTATTTACTAATAACCAGCTGAAGATTAAAATAGTGGCACCCCTGCCCCCAGGCCATGCTGAAACAGCAATTGAGACTGGGTGTGGTGTCACCCACCTGTAACCCAGTGCTTGGAAGGTTACAAACAAGAGGATCACTATGAGTCAGATCTATGGAGTAAGATCCTATAGACCCTGTCCCAAATACATAAAATAAGATTAAAACAATACACAGAAATTGCTCTCATCTATGTGACATTATCATTCGAATTACGACTCTGGGCTACTGTTTGCCTAGATAGAGATAAATCAGGCAAACCACATACCATCCTGAGAAATGAAGGGTTACGAAAGACAGGAGCTTAGCATTCGTCTCCCTTCATAATGCCACATCGAGCAGGGTGGAAGCAGCTCTCTTTTCTTCTGAGCTACATTTATTTTTTCCTTCCTTCCTATATGCCTATCTATATGTTTCATTTTCTTTTTAAATTTTCCAATTTTCTAGTTATGAGTAAGCCATAATATGGGTTTATCTCAGGTTATTATTTCAGCAATTTTTAAATGCATTTGGTACATGGCACAGGATCTCACTACACAGCTCAGAGTCACAGTGATCCTCTTGTTCTCGGGCACCCCAATGCTGGGATTTCAGGCTTGTGCCATCACGCTCAGTCTTGGGGGCTGGCTCAGGGTACCCGGAGTGAGGCTGGCATGGCATGTGGTACTAGCAATTGGATTTTTATGTTCACTTTTGCTCACTTTGTACTTCTTAGGGTTTTATGTACATCTATGTTTTTCTAAATATGTGCATACCATTGCACTAAGTGACATTTTAATAGGTGTAGAAATGATTCTGCCTTTTGAGGAACTTTATACCTGGTAAAATATCACATAGGTGGTCTAGTTAAACTAAAAATGTGATAGGAATAGGGGTCCTCATCATTTCTACGGCTTGTAACAAATCCTGAGATAGGGTCCTTTACCACATTAAAAAAAAGTCAAAACAAGATGAAAAATAGCCAAAAAGCAAAAACAAAGCAATTGAAGAAAACCAAAAGGCAGAGCTGGAGAAAGGCTATCTTCCAGTGGAAGCAGTCTAAAAGTGAGGAGCGTCTCTCTTACTGACTTTTCTGCCAGAAGCCCAAGGGTGGACTACCTGCAGAAGCCCCAGGGAATATCTGGCCCTCCCTGGAGTCCACTTTTCTTTCTGGAAGGCTGCTTGAACTTGGAGTAAGCCTGGCTTTCACACCATGGCATACTCACCACCGCTGCCATGTTTAGGAGCATTCTTAAGAAAGGTACAGACACACCTGGCTGATTCACTGCCAAGAGACACTCGTGTCCAGGTGGTAGGCATACTAGCAGCAATTAATTGGAGGAGAAATTCTCAACCAATCTAAAAAGGAATTATTTGTTAAAACAATGGACTTTTACACAGAGTGTGATGATTTCTCCATTTCTCATTTTTCTATAATACAGATGTCATCCTTATCCCAACAGGGTGATTTCCATTAGTGTTGTGTTTCATCATCAGATCACTGTTTCTCACCAGCGGGTTAGAGCCATTAATGCTCCAATTTTTAGCCATTGTGACCTCTCACTACCCAGACTGTTTGCCTCACGATCATATGAAACACACAATAATAGAGCCACTGGCATTTTAGATTTCATTACAATTCATATTTTGTGTAGCATTTTCCCCCCTGTACACTTTAATTTCTGTGCATGGTTGAACTGCTCATTTCCACAAAAATGAAGTTAGACCCAAAGGCTGTGGGCACTGTTCTAGAGATGATGATTCATTTCTGAGCTACTGTTTCTTCCAGCCTGCGTGAGCGAAATGCATGCACACATGCATGCCTGCACGCACACACGTACACACGCACACACACACAAAGCTTTGTCTTTTTCAAGCTTTGTTTTTTCATTATCTTTTCTGAAGGAAGAGATTGCCTTTAATCTCAAGGCCATTCTAGCCATAAAACAAGTACATACAAGTGTGCATTTTAGCTGGTCATGATAAATAAAAGTCTGCTTATTGAGTAATTTTTTTCTACTTTTATTTGAATACATCCATACCACACAATATGTACACAATCTGAACCTTTTCTTTTCTGAACTGACTGTTTCTTCATGGGTCATGTAACTGAGCATTGAATGGAAGAGATCCTGCTTTTTAACATTCAAGTTCAATCAAACTATTAATAAAAGCTGCCACACTGCTTGGGAGCAGGAACAAAACTGTAGCAGCATGTTGAACTTATGTTTGCTTTTCTCATTGATAGCACAGTAATGTTAATCATCTTGGCAAAATCTAAACCCAATCTTTTTGAAAGAGGCCGTTAGTAATGGCATATGCTATAAAGCAAATGATGTCTTCTTCATTTCTCCAGCTTGAGAATTAGTGTACTTTCGGCTGCTACCATATGTGAAACCAGACCATGGATTAAAGACCTTGGTTTTCTTATAAAGGGTACTATTAAGAATTATTCCTCTGGAGAAGAACTGTCAGGGAAGGCTGAGGCTGAGCTTCTGCTGTTATAGCAACAGGCTGAGAATTTCTTCCTTCTCACTTCAAGCGACCTTCCCATCCCATTCCATCCCATTCCATCCCATCCCATCCCAGCCCATCCCATCCCAGCCCAGCCTACCCCATCTCATCCTAGATTTGGACCTTTTGTTTGCTTTGTCTTTAGTTTTATCCAGTTGTGTCATTCAACCCATTTTCTCTCAGACTTTGATTTACTTTCCTGCCTAATTCTTGGCCTATTGGAATTGGCTCATCTTTTGTAATCCAAAACAGTGACTACATCCTTAAAAGTATTCTACCAAAAATCCTACTTCCGTGAAATTTGAGGACTTGTAGTTTAAAACAGAGAACAGGGAGGCAATGGCGGGGGCAGCCAGGACTGAGAGCACACACAGGGAAACTTTATAAAGAAAGTAAAAAATGGCTGGGGAAGTAGCTCATTGGTCTAAGTGCCTTTCTGGCTAGTGCAGGGACCCCAGTTTGTGATCTTGTGTACCACATGCCTTGCTGACCTGGCAATCCCAGGTACACTGAAAACTGGGCATCGGGGCACACTTTTGTAATCCGAGCCCTGGGAAGGCTGAGACAGGACGATTGCTATGAGTCTGAGCCGCAGAGCAAAATCCTGTGTCAAATAAATAAATGAAGTTAAAAATTAATTTCAAGGGACAGCTTCTCTAAATAAGTGATGACTGTGGGCAAACTGAACTGAGAAAAGAAGTAAAAATCAAGGTGACTGATTACACTCTGTCTCCTAAATGGCCACATGAAGGCATCGTCTCTTCGCAACACTCGCCTCCAGGTCGAAGTATAAAAATTTGTCTTTGAACAGGGAGGCTGGCCTGAAGAAAGGCAGTGCTTTTGGAAGTAGTCTCTCCCATATTTGCCTTTTGAGAGTTTTCCAGCCTGCCATCTCTCACCACCTGTGCATCATGAGAGAAGCCTACCAGTCCTCGGTACCTGCCAACACAGAGACAAATTTCCTTGCCTTCAGGGAAGGACAGAGAGTCTTGGCTCAAAAGTGGATATGGGAGGGATGTTTCTTGGGTAAGAGATGGGAAGTGTGCATTGAAGTTGGGCTTGGGAGAGATTTTGAGTTCTGGACTGCAAAGGTGGATAAGGAGAGTGGAATGGGAGTTTAGTACTTAGACTACAACGGAAAAAGGCAGTAGTGTGGGAAAAAGTGACCAGAGCTCTAAAAGGCTTAGGTTATAGGAGAGCAGGGGTATTATCACTTATCAGTGTTTATAGAATAGTGGAACTTAATGTATGTGAGGTTAAAATCTAGAACTCTATGTAATGTATTAAATATATTTCAAAAGAACAAAAAGACATAAATAGGGCCAGCGAGATGACTCAGCGGACTAAGTGCCTGCTTTGGTAAGGGCAGGGAACAGGGTAAGATCCTCAGTCCCACATGCTGCACCAGCCCCGCCACTGGGGAGCGCTGAGCTGGCCACTGAGTCCTGGCATGGCGGCACATGCCTCCAACTCCAGTTCTGGGGAGGCTGAAAACAGGAGAATTACTGAGTCTGAGCTGCATAGTGAGACCCTATATCAAATGCATACAATGAATCTATATGTATTTGATACAGGGCATCTCCCCAATCTTTTTAGTCCCAGAGATGGACTTCATGCTGTGCATTCTGGTTCTAAAGACTCACATGGAAAATCTACTGGAGCAGGAGGTAAAAGATTTGATAACAAGGAATAGAAGGGTATTGGAAGGATTCACTGAGCCATCCATTCTGCAGGAGTTGGATGTCCATCTTAACAATTTGCATTTTATTTTAAAGTTATTGAATAGTGTCAGACATTTAAAAATCAAAACATTTGTAGATAAATGCTTGAGACATTCTGAGATGAGTATAATTAATATAGGCTCACTATGTATAAATATATGGCTACAAACATTAAGATATAATATACATATATATATGTATACTCATATATGTAATATATTATATGCAATGAATATACAGAGAATGTCTATATACAGAGGTTGTACATATAGATAGTGTCTGAAGAAGGCCCACTGCAGACTGGAGATGCTGGTGGTAGGAGTTCAGGCTGGGGCCTAGTAAGGTTACAGGCAAGGGACTGTGGCCACATCTGGAAGTAGGAAAGCACCTGCAGTGTAGGATGAGGGGTGGAACTCCCAGGATTGTGATGGAGCGTGGGGAGCAGAGTACAACCAGAAACCAAAGATGCCCTCCGAGGCTCTTAATCAGTGACTGATAGGGATGAATCTGTTAGCAGAGAACAAAATGCAACCGGAAGAGGCAGAAGTAGAATTGAGGAAGGGATACTTTGCTTAAGGAATGTAAGGTGCTGATCCCAGAGCCAGTATTAGGCCAGGGTCACAAGGGAGGCTAACAAGACACTGGAGAGCTGCAAATTCTCTCATTACTGGGACAAAATACTCAATACCCAATGTTAAAGAGGAAAAGGTTTATTTAGCTCACAGTTACTAGAGGTTTCAGTCCATACTCAGCTGGCTCCAAGGCAGGGTGGCATGACTGAGGGACAACAGGTCCTGGTGGTCAAAAGACAACAAAAGCAGCAAGAGCTAAAGGGAGGAGCTGGAGCAAGCCCCTTTGCTACCTGTCCCAGGCCAGGGTGGGTGTGGCACTCACACCCATATTCCCAGCATTGGATCATGAATCAGTCACAAACTCTGGAAGCCACACCAGGACTCCATGAGGCTTTTGGGGGGGGGGGGGTGGACAACTTGGCCCCAATCCTATCAAGCTGAGAGCACTGTTAGTTGTCTAAGAAAAAGGATACACTCTTATTCAATTAAAAAAAAGTACCATTTGAAAGACTTTTATAAATTTCACAGTACCAATTGCCTTTTTTAACACATTTTTTTTTTTTTCTGGGAATTTCGTTTTTGAGAGATCTTCTGGTATAATGGAAGCTTCTATCTTTTTGGTATTATCATGCTTTTTATGTAAGGTACAGTACACATTTTTAAATCACGTGTTAAAGGATATATACAACACGGTCAAGGTCACCATTAATCATTACTCTTTGAAAGGACTGAGACAGCTCTAGTAGATTGTAAAGCACGGTTCTGTGAGTGATTGTGGATGATTGACGTGGGGTCCAGCCAACTGAGAATGAAAGGCCCACCCCAAATGTGGGGAACACCAATCAGTAAGCTTAGAGTCTGGATAGAACAAGAACAGGGGGGGGGAAGGGAAGAAGGGACGCGTGCCAGCTGCTGGTGGGCTTCAGCCTCCACCACAGCGCTTGGCCACTGTCTTCAGTTTCTTTAGTTTTTCAAGACAGACTGGCTCTCATGATTCTACGGTGAGCTTCCGGGCATTTGAACTGGGACTGCTGCTGCGTCCATGGTCTCCCTTCTTCTGTGGCTTCCATCTTCTCGGGCTGAGTGGTGCCGGATTCTCTAGCCCTCTGGCATGCAGACAGTCGCTGCAGATTCTTCTGCTTTAGATTCTACAGATAGCTGCTGTGGATTCTTCTTCTGACCCTGCGAACCTACCTAAGGAATTTCCCTGCATAATTATAGATGTGTTTTCTATCAGTTCTGTTTTACTAGAGAAACCTAATGTGTGCATGACCAGTTGTAATATTCTCCTTTTAATTTTTATCTTCGTTAGTACATGCTTACAATACGGAAGGTTTACTTCCAACATGGGGAGTGGTACTTGGACATAACACATCTTGATTGTTTTCCAAACCTTTCCCTTCTCTCTGTCCTTTCCATCTCTTGTACTCCTGCCCTTTTGCAAAAGAGCTTTAAATAAGTCAGACCACAACCTTAAGTACTGCATCACTTCTCTTATATAAGAAGCCTAAAATATAAATAAAGAGCAAATAAAAGACAGTCACAACATTCTAAAAACAATCCAGGTAACATGAACTATAATCTTTTATGATCCCCTGCTTATTTTATTTACTAATTTTTTTCTTTGTGCACCTGGATGGAATTTTAAAACAGAAATTACAGGCAGTTGCTTTTATCAACTATAAACCTAACTGTCAAAGAAAGTTTACAAATGCAACTTTTCTATACTTTCTTATATGCAGATATTCTCGTGTCTTCATCAGGGCTAATCTGGAATGATATTACCCCGATCCAGTCGCTTTGCTCTTTACACTTTCAGACCACTCCACATCTGCAGAAGTGGTTTTAGAGCCTTCAGTTCATGATCAATTGGCAGTGCTGCTTCTGGGCTTGTGGTGCGGTAGTACATCAACCTGACAAGGTGTGACCAACCGAAGCTTGTTTACTGCATGGTGTTTTAGCATTGCTCCAAAGTCTAAGATGGAACTTTCCTTTGAGATTCAGACAAACTCTTAGCTGTGAGAGCCCAGGCCCACTTGAACCGCAGTTGCAAAGGGCTCACACAATGCACTTCGGCCCGCCTGTCTTCCTCCTTCCAAGAGCTCCACCTGTGTGACTTCTACTGCTCTCTCCAGATTAGCTTATTATTGTCACTGACATGTTGTGTGGGTGGTAAAAGCTGCTGCACCAGGCTGAACTTGTTTCAGAAGACAGCAGGGAATGGGCCATCAGATGGTACAGGGGACTGCTGTCTTCTGTCTAGACGGGAGGTCCAGGGTTCAATCCACCAGGCTTAAACTATTCTGTTTCTCTCACACTTCACCAACCTGTATTCTCAGCAACGGCCCATTAAACCGTATGGCCTGCCAACTTTCTGAGAACTATCGTAAACCAGCTGAGATTGAAGGTTAAAATTCATAAACCAAAGCTGTCTTGCTGCCACAGCAAGTGATCATCACCAGCCGAGCCATTCCGAAGAAACTGAAAGCCCCTCTGCTGCCTGCTGGAGCCTTGGCTGGCCTCCCGCGGATCCTGCAGTCCCTGGCTTCGCCTGGCTGCCCTGCTGAAGAGGGCTCCGGAGCGAGCAGGGAGCAGGTGTTCTCGGAGACCTGACGTACTCTGCCTTCCTCTCCCACAGTCCAGGTGAGCAGGGAAGCAAACCTTCTAGCCTCGTTCCTGTGTCGGGGGAGGACACCTGGGAGGTTTGTTTTCTGCATACTGACATGACTGGGCTGCAGGTTTTCTGTTAGTTTTTTTATTTTATTTTTAGCTTCATTTGCAAAGGGCTTTAGGATTAAGGATCCCATATAAATGGAAATTATTTTATCACTGAAGAAAAAAATGACAAGGATGCATGAGATGATGAGAATGTCCCAGCATAAGCTTTCAGCAGTATCTCATATGATCTGCATGCGCCTGGTGGGTACCCTAATGCCAGGCAGAGGCAGTACCAGAAGACTGCCTCCCTATGGGCCTACAGTGGACCCATACCTGGAATACTTCATTCTTGGCATATTTCCATAGTTCCCTAACTGGAAACTAGACCTATGGTCTCTCTCTTACTCTCTTCAAAACACACTGCAGGATTCTACAATATTGCCAGACAGTCACGTATTCTAAAGACAATCCCCAAATCGACAAGGATGTAGTGGAACCAGGGCTTCATAGATTGCTCCTGAGAGTGTGAATTGCAGCACATCATGAAGGAATATTGAGCTGTACAGTGGACAGCTTATGAAAGTTCCACTTACGATGTCAAATTTTTGTTTAGTAGGAAATCAATACACATGCAGTCGAAACCATACTTTGAATTAAGATTTTCCCCCTCAGGCTAGGGATATACAGTGCAACACTTTTATGTAGGGCAGCTCCCAGTTAGCTGCAAGAATACAAAGGTGATCAACTGATGCCCTTTTGCTAAGCTATGCTTTTGGTTAGGTATATAAAAAATTTTTTTTGACATACGGTATTTTGAACTTCAAACAGGTGTATTTGGAGTGTAACCCCATCCTAAGTAGATCATCTGTATGCTAAGGCTGAATATCAGCATAAAATTTGACCCAGCAAATCCAGTACTCCTACATATGCCTCAACACAGGCTAATTAATTAATTAATTAATCAATTAATATTTTAGGGCAGGGTTACAGGGTGTTCAGGGTCTCATTACTAGATCAGACTCATAATGATTCACCTGTTTATAGCCTCACAAGAGTGGGGATTGCAGGTGTGTGCCACCAAGTTCAGTCTCAATTGCCACCTCAGTGTGCCTGAGGATCAAACCCATGGCCCCTGCACCTGCTGGCAGGTACTTTAATCAGTTGAGTTATTTGGCTGGTCCTCTGGAAGTTGTTATGGTTTATGTCTAGTTGTCCCCTGAAAACCTCATGCAGTCATGGGGCGGGGACTTCTATAGATTGAGACTTGACTCATGAGTCACTGGGATTATGTGTTTTAATACTGATGGTATTATGGTCTGAGTACTTCTGGGATTATGGGTGTAGCCTAAAATGGATAGGCTGAGGCAGAGAGCCTGAATGTAATATAAAGAGAGACAGAGGGACAGACTAGCACTGTTGCTCTCTGCTACCCTGGTTGCTCGGTTACCTCTGGCGCAATTGTTGCTGTTCCACCACCATGAACTGAATGCTCTCTTCCCTGATCCATTCACCCTTGGGCCAGCTGAATATGGACTGAAACCTCCAGTAACTGTGAGCTAAATAAACCTTTCCTTCCTTCACTTTGAGTGTCGGGTATTTGTCCCAGCAATGAGTACAAAGTAACTAAGACAGAAGTTTTTTTTTTTTTTTTTTTTTAATGTATTTAGTACAGGGTCTACAGTGTCTCACTACACAGATCGGACTCATAGTGACTCTCCTGTTTACAGCCTCCCAAGCACTGGGATTACAGGCACACACCACCACGCCCAGTCTCCATCACTGCCTCAGTGCACCCTGGGGGCTGGGCTGGCACAGCAGGCCTGGGGATTGAACCCAGGTCTCTACATCTGCGTAAGCAGGTACTTTAGTCCACTGAGCTATCTGGCTGGCCTGAGAGAGGTAGATTTAAAAGTACTCACTGAAAGGCATGTATGCAATGCCCATAGCAGTTTTAAGAAGTCATATATGGAAATAGTCCACAAGCTCATCTTTATTAATTTAGTTTTCATTCCTAATGAAGTACCTGAGTCTAGGTTACTTTATAAACAAAAGAGATTTATTCAGGTCACATTTATGGAGTCATAAGGGCTTGATATTGGCATTGTTTTGGCTCTAATTAGAGCAAAATGGCCTATGGTGCCATAATGTAGGTTGATACGCAGCAAGGAGATATCAGATTGCCAGAGAAAGGCAGAGTCAGGGCATACGCAGCAAAAACAATCTCTATGAGATGTCTGCGGCAACATTATGTAGCTATCCATAATAGCTAAAAGCTGGATAGAGTCCACTTACCCATCTCAGCAATAGAATTGATAATCCTGGTACAGTCATATGATGGGATGTGATAAGCCAAACAGTAGGAGGCTATCAACTCAACTCTGCATCCCCAAAGGATGAACCCCACAGACACAGTGTTAGGAAGAGAAGCCAAAGAAAGCACAGAAAGAAGATTGTTTCATTTCTATGAAGTTCAAAACTGGACAAAGCTAGGCAAAAGGATCAGAGGTCAGGACAGTGGGGACCTGGCTGGGGTGGAACAGTAATGGCTTAAGGGGAACATGGAGGGAGCTTAGGGGAGGCCAACAGTGTTACCTCTTGAACTGCATCTTAATTACACATGTGATGTGTACTTTGGACATTTCATAAGTTATGCACTTATTCTAGAACTTTACAGAGCAAAATAAATCCCTGACAGTTCTGATACCACATCTCCACAGATCTCACGTTAAAGTTTGAACTCTTTGTCAGATTAGAGTTCTCGTAACATCCACATATGTCTCTATCTCTATCTTCTTCCTTCTGTCTGTGGTTCCTATGCTCCACCAATACTTTTTCCCCCAGCCATTATTACTTCAGTCTTCTGTGCACTTGCATGTTTTCAGTACTTTGCTCTCCCCATTCCTTCAGCCCAGCGTATTTTTCTGTTTATGAGCTTGATGACAGCTCAAAGGAAGTATGACCTTCCTTATAAAGCCTTTCCTAACTTACCTGGCCAACGGTATGTGCTACTGCTGTGCTTATATCATTATCAAAGCACATCTAGCTAGGGCGCACCAGAAAGCTCAGCAGATTAAAGTGCCTACTTAGCCGGGCGTGGTGGCTCACGCCTGTAATCCCAGCACTTGGGAGGCTGAGGCAGGAGGATCGCTGCGAGTTCGAGACCGGCCTAGGCTACAAAAGTGAGCTCAAAGCCAGCCTGAACTGCACAGTGAGACCCTGTCTCAAAAAGCCAAAAAAAAAAAAAAAAATAATAATAATAATAATAATAAAATAAAATAAAGTGCCTACTTAACATGGAGCTGGTATCTTCTATGAATCATTGATATTCTAATAACTCCCTATAGACTGTAATTAAAACAACTGCTACACCTTTTTACATAGAAATTTAGAAGTCTAAGCATATACTAAATTGTAGTAGGTCAATCCTATGGCATTTTTACTTGTCTTATGTTCTCTTTAATTACCCTTTTTTGTTTTCTTTTAAAACAAATATTTACTTGAGAGAGTATAGCAATAATTGAAGTTACATTAGGTGCAGCACACATCTAGAGTACCAGAATGACAAGCATTCCAAGCACAGTTTTTAGTCTTACACATTGCTATGCTGTGTGTCAAAAACATTTTGGAGGTTCTTAGGACCACCATCTAATTCATCCTGTGTGTATAAGAGCATAGTTTTGCTCCTTCCACGTTTCCTATCTTTTCTGCTTGTAGTCTTTTTATTGTTTAACCCTTAAGTTCTTGATTTCCGTTCAGCTGTGTTATGTCTTTCCATTTTTATTTCTTCTTTTATGTTCTTACACTAGAGAGACTGTGCGATATTTATACATGTAGGTCTGGTTTATTTCACTTATGAGTATATCTTCAAGATACATGTGCTTATATATGAAGTCTTCTAGTTTCTCATTCTTTATAGCTGAGTAAAATTCCATTGTATGAAAATACCACATCTACTTTCTTTGAGTTCAGTGAGAAGAAATATTTGACCAATGGTGTTTAGAGAAGTTATGATGTCTGCATCTTGTACTTGGAACAACTACTATGAAGACAACAATGTGTATTGTATTAATAAAAATAATAAAATTAAAAATCAATAAAATAAGGGAAAAAAAGTGCCTGGTTAGGCAGACACAGGGACCAGGGTTTGATTTTCTAGCATGCTGTGCCAGCTCTGCCCCTGGGGCATGTTCAGACAGCAATTGAGACTGGGCATGGTGGCATGTGCCTGTAGTCCCAGTGCTTGGGAGGCTGAAAACAGGAGGATCACTACAGGTCTGACCTGTGTAGTGACTCTTTGCAAACCCTGTACTAAATACAGCTAAGAAAGCACACACAGCACGCCTGTAATCCCAGCACTTAGAAGGCTGAGGCAGAAGGATTGGTGAGAGTTCAAGAGCAGCCTAGGCTACAAAAATGAGCTCAAGGCCAGCCTGAACTGCATAGTGAGACCCTGTCTCAAAAAGACACCCCCCGAAAAAAAAAGACAAAAACAAAACAAAAAGTCACACAAATCTTGCTGAGTTCAGAGTGAACTCGGTTATGTCTTTGTTAAATTCATGACTTCTTTGTGATTCAGGTGCTGTAAACTAAAGGGATTCATTATTTCAAGGGAGCTCATGATAGATGCAGAGGCTGTCACCAGGAATTAGGAGATTCACTGTTTGTTATTCTGCTCCCTGAGCATTGCTGCCCCTACCCCTGGCAAAGGAAGAATGAGTCTGTGGGCTTCAAAGCTTTTGATGCAGCTACATTATTTCCTGGTGTGATTTCTAGATGGTTCTGGAAACAGCTGCAGAATGAAGATAATTTTGTTTTGCTCTTATCTTTTGGGGAAGAGGAGAAATAAGAAAGATATGCATTATTTTGTTTGTTTCAAGTTAAAAATAATATCTACAAAATATCAGTAGAAGTAAAACAGGGTCAAATTCTGTCCTATTCTTGAGATTTCTCTGTTTCTTGGGCCACTTTTCAAAGTAAATATCACAGCCTCACTTTTTCAGGGTTTAGGTGTCCTCATATTAAACTGATCATTGTGTGTGACTCAGAAATAATATTTCTATATTCTATCCAGATATTGGTTTAGGAGTAAGTGTATTTTAGGAAATTAGTATTGCTTGTGGGAGTTCATCCTGGTATCAAAATACATTAGTACATGTTTGGTGAGGAAAAGATAAGTAGCAGACTAGATAAAATTTTGTCTATGAGCCTTTAAGGTTTTAACAGTGAGTCAGGAACAAGTAAATAAAAAGCCATGTTAATATGGCTGGATACATTTTGGGTGTCACCACCCCACCCCCCTTCATTCTCCGCACACCAATTCGAAGCCTTACAGTTTCTCCAGCCTCTGCAATTACAGCTGCCTAATTCTGTGTCTGCCCTGGAGATACAAATGTGCTAAAAAGAGACTTTCTAATCAACTCTTATAATTATGCAGTCAGATGGAAAATACTGATAACCAAGCCTTGTTCTTAGTTATGAGCTTCGCATATTTGGCTGGGTGGGCTGCAACATGGAGCACAGCATACCCAAATGGCCCCGCTGCGTGGATAATCTCAACCAGCTTGGTTTTCTCAGATATTCTTGAAATACTAGGAGGAAAAATGAATGCGCTAGGGCTTACACAGTGCTTTGCACAGTGTTCATTCTTGGTTTAGAATATGCTCCCAGCTTTCCCACAGGGTTAAGACCTCTGTGTAACCCGGAGTACAATGCAGTGAAACTGCTGCCCTAAGCAGCAACAAAGGAAGAGGGAGCCAGCTCACAGCTGGACGGCAGCGGAGCAGATGCCCGGATTCAAACCTGGCTCATTCGCTGTTGGCTTTGGCTGCTGCCATTGGCCCACTTTTATCCCCTCACCCCACAACGGGATTCTGCTGCCTTACCAAATGCAAAGGCGTTAGACAGCATGAACCCTCTGTGAACTTAAGAGCACCGTAAGATGTTAGAAGCCTCAGTCTCCCATGTGCTGCTGTGAAGTGTCTCCCAGCCTTCTCTTGTACCCCTCGGTAGGAGGTGGCTGAAACGCCAATAACATACAGGTGCTCCTTCCTCAGAGCACTCCAGGGCCGGCTCTCCACACTCCCTGAGGAATCTAGAATTAACCACACTAATTGCTGCAACCAGGCAACATCATAGCCCAGTGGCTCATGGGAAGCCCCACCCCCAGCCTTGTTGTTCACCTGTTGCAAGCCCCACCCCCGCCTCCACCCCTGGGGAAGTTGGGGCCTGGAGAGCCCCATGTTCAGTCACACTTGTCCCTCTTGAGTAACGCTTGCTTCCCTGAATCTCAGGCATCCCTTTGGGGATACTTTCCTCACAGGTTATTTGGGGATTTAGCTGCAGCTTACGCAGTTATCTGGTCCAGAGTAAAACCTCAAACTAGTTGAACTGAAATTTGCAGCCACTATGGCTTAAGAACTTCAAATCCCTTGCAGCTGAAAGGCCGTCACATTATTAATAACTCGGAATTTGTTGCAGCAACTGAAGTAGTCTTCTGTTGTCGTTCTGTTTAAAATGATCAGGTGGCCTTGCAGCTCCAGCTGCACAGTTGGTCAAAAATATGTAACCATGTGTCAGTGCTCTCCCTATCCAGAAAAAGCTGCTTTTACTCATTTTTCAGCATATGCCCATGACCTTTAAAATACATTGAGAATGTGTTTCGGGTTCCACGAGGGTAAAACCTGAGATTACTTTCCCTTTTTATTTTTATTTTTTAATGGTGCTGTGTATAGAACTTAAGTTCATTGCACTATCTATATCCTTAGGTCTCTCTCTCTCTCTCTCTCTCTCTCTCTCTCTCTCTCTCTCTCTCTCTCTTTCTTTCGGTATTTAGGACAAGGCCTATAGGATTTTTTTTTTTTTTTGGAAACAACATCTTGCTAAGTTGTTCAATTGCCAGGCTGACCTTGATGTTGCAAGCCTCTGGCTTCAGCCTCCCAGGGTGCTGGGACTACGGGAGTGACACATCATGCCTGGCTCACATGACATAGTTTTGGAGGATGCTGGGGATTCTTTTTAGCTCTAACATTTAAACAGATGCAACTCCTAGAGACACCACCCTTACATTTCAAGGGCAAGATGCCCATTTTGGGTTCTGAGTTCATAGTTAGGATCTGCTCCTGAGTCTTATTGTGACTCTGGACCAGAAGTTCTCAACCTGTGAATTGTGACTCCGGTGGGGGTCGAATGACCAAAACACAGGGGTCGCCTAAAGCCATCAGAAAACACATGTTTAAACCCATGCTTTGCCATGGTGAATTGTCATTTTTTGGAATTAGCAATACATGTTTCTCAACATATAATTAAATATTGTTTTTGTGATTAATCACTATGTTTAAATTATGTTTGATTTGTAGCAATGAGAATACATAATGCATATCAGGTATTTACATTCTGAATCATAACTGTAGCAAAATTACAGTTTTGAAGTAGCCACCAAAATTATTTTTTTTGGTTTGGGGTCACCACAACATGCGGAACTGTATTGCAGGGTCACGGCGTTAGAAAGTTTGAGAACCAGTGCTCTGGACCATTAAGCAGCTTCGCGATTGATGGGAGGCAGTTAGTGTTGGTCACGAGGGACCAGCTAATTAATTAGTAGGACATACTCCTTCACAGGAGCAAAGGGCGAGGTGTAGGATCATTACAGCACATTAATTAATATTTCAAAAGTGAATGAAAGACTGCTCTATACATTTTAGATTCAGGATCCTGAGGCTAAAGAGCAAAAAGAGCACGACTAGCAGTGACTTCTTACTTTAATGAAGCAGTGGCAAGACTTGAAAGATTGTGTTACCTAGGAAAGGATTCATAATCCACATGACTCAGATTAAACATGGCACGAAGGCATGCAGATTCTGGGTGCCGCCCCTCTTTCTCTCTCTCCCCGCCCTGTGATTTATTTGACTTTTGCAATGTTTTGGAGAGCTTTCTTAAAATAAAAGAAGAGAAAAGGCTTCTTCATGGGTACAGAAAAAGTGAAAAGAATGGACGTTGGAGCTTGTATGCTTCTCTCTCACAGGGCCGCCAGTCCTAGGCTGTACCAAGGATGTCTGTAACTTCCCTGCTGGAGGTTTGTCCATACCACTGACAAGCGAAGTTAACGTGCTTATTCTCCACTCACTGGCATCAGTTCTGCTTTGGAAATTGCACAGAAATTTATTTAAAGTCCACTGTCCCGTGTGTTCCCTACTTTGCACCTGAGGTCCTCATTCTTGCAAGTGATACAGGCTTCAGCTATCATCACTCTGCATCCCTATATTGATGTCCCGCCTCTCACTACTCCACCCTTACTTTTCCTGTTTGCTCACAGCGAACAGTGATGGCGTTGCATAGGCCAGCGTTCCTTACTGTGTTGGTCTGGCTCATTCCTCAGTTTCACATCCATCTTATCCCGTCATCCTGCCCTACTATGGCTCTCTGCACCCTCCAGAACCCAGCCCTGCTGGGGACCTGGAACATTTGTGACTGGAGGAAACAGAATCTTGACACTCTGGGTTTTGTAATTCTCCATTTGTCATTATCAGGGTGTCTTGTCTGCTAAAGTTATTGTTGCCTCTTATGACTGAAGTATTTCTTTTACATTTAATATTTTTATTGTTTTAATTTAACATTGGTTATATTACATATTTTCATCATCAGATCAGTTTAGATTAATACATATAGGCATATAAGATTGATCAAACAATTAAACATTAACCCTTTTAAATCAACATTACTTTTTTTTCTTTTCCCATTTCTTTTTTTTGAAAGTTGACATATTGCATATTGTCACAATCGTTCTATAGAGTACAGTGTATGGGCATGACCCACCTCCCTATTGATGTTGCTTAGAAGAAAAAAAAAGGAAAAGAATATACTTCTCTTTGGACTAAGAGGAAGCAGATACATACACAGTATGACTGAAGTACTGTAAACAAGTTCACCCAAAGTTGGTTTTGGTCACCCATTTGTTCATCTGACCTCAAAGACTAGGTCTGAGTGTTTCAAGGTACAGCTACATTTAAGGAGCTCTAGTCTAGAGGGAGAGATGGCCAGACACATCACATATAAAGACAAAGCTTGGACAAGTGTTTTCAGAATACCATACAAATCAACCTGGAACTTCATCTACCTCAGTCTCCATCTGATTCCTTGAGCCCAAATTAATTTCATCTGGAGACCTCATCTTTTCACGGAAGGGTCTTTGGTGCTGAGTTCTGGCTGGCGCCTTGCTTTCCAGCTATGTCAGTTGGGCAGGACTCCCCCAGTAGCTTGAGATTTTAGGGCTGCCACTTCTCGCCGCATGGTCGGTTTCCTATAGAGAGGAGGTGATGCTACAAACTGGAAGAACAGTCTTAGAAGCAGACAAATGAGATAAAATTAGTCTATGCTGTTGTCTTGCCTACTTTTCTCTCATTGCTGGGACATCCAAAATTAAGAAAGAAAAGTTGATTTAGCTCACAGTTTGTGGAGGTTTCAGTCCATACCCAGCTGGCTGTAAGGTAGAGTGGCACACGGCAGAGAAGCCATGGAAGACAGCTAAAGCAGCAAGAGTGAAAGCGATGGGGGAGGGATAATCCTCTTTTTCTCCCTCATGTTGTATGCAGGCTCTCTACCCTAAGGCAGGATCTCTCGCCCACACCACCTCTATGCCCTCCTCTATGACAGACTCAGGATGTTTACAAAGTGAAGACCCTGATCTCCTACTTAGTTAAGGCTCTGAACTTCTTAGGATGACACAGTGTATCAACAGTTATAGCCACTTAAGAGACATGTGATTTTCGTTGAGTTAAAATCATCATATCACAGTGATACGTGTGCACCCACATTATAGCACCATAATTTGGCATAGCTAAATGTTGGGAACAATCCAAAAGCTCATCAGTTGAGGGAAGGATAAAAAAGATGTGGTATTTTTATACAATGGAGTATTACTTCACTATAAAAAGATAAACTCTAGGCTTTTATAGTTAAATGGATATAGCTAGGGACCATGCTTATAAGTGAAATAAATCAGACTCTCAAACCTAAACACTGTATTTTTTCCCTAGTATAAGAACCTGAAAGAGGAAATAAATTCTGAATGGTACAATAGATACAGTGAAAAGAAAACAACCTACTCAAAAGGAAAAACGAGAAGAAAGAAGGGACACACACATACACGCACAGAAAGCAACACACACACACACACACATGCACGCACATACAAGATGGCTTGGACAATTGTACTGCCCATTTCTATTAGTCTATTGAAAGAAACAGTTAATGTTTGAATTACATTTAAATTTTTTGATAAATTCTGTATGCTTATATGTGGTAATCTTAACAATTAATTTGAAGACAATGATATACAATTTCACAAGCATTGCTGAAGTACTATCATTTTGTTAAGTGCACTTGCGTATCATTTATTTTATTTTTTATTTGTTTTATATACAATAAAAAATGTAGCAGATGGCGAGAAAGCTCATCAGACTAAAGCGCCTGCATGGGCAGAGCACAGCAGCCAGGGTTTGATCCGCGGTGTGCCATGACGGCCCCACTTGTGCAGTGCGCTGTGACGGCAATTGAGGCTGGGTGCGATGCCACACACCTGTAATCCCAGCGCTTGAGAGGCTGAAAACAGGAGAATCACTATGAGTCCGATCACGTAGTGAGACCCTGTACACCTTGTAGACCCTGTCCTAAATTCATAAAAAATATTATGTTCGCGACTTTAATGCAATTGATGGTATAGCAGTAAAGATTGTCATGCATGTCACATAGGCACACTGAAGTCTCGCTGAAATAGAAAATAAAATGAGGAATCAAGAACAGTGGTCGGAAACCTCTTCATAGGATTTTAGGATTTAACAAATAGCAGTAAGTGTGAAATTTCAGACCACAGCAGTGTTGAAAACAAAAGAATGATAAATAGAGGAGCACATATTTTCACACTTAAAACAATAAAAGCTACATAACCAAAATCCAAACCTAACCATTAATACATAAAAAAGAAAAAAAAATCAAAATCAAATAGCAAATCTAAGGCCAAATGAAGGTCTGTCAATTAAATACCTAATGAAATATCTAGTACATAACACAAAAAGTGATATTTACCAATAAGGTTTCTTAGTTTTCTTATGTACTTCTCTAGAATTAGAAGAGAATTTATTACTTGACAATGTAAATATGATTTAAATATTTTTTTCTTTAAAATAATTACATAATTTAAGAATAATGTACACACATGATGTATTCCAAAACTAAAATGTATAGTATAGAAGACCTTTTCTTTTTTTAGTACATGGTACCTCTGACTTTCCCACATTCAAATTGATAAGGACTTTGGCAGTACCTACACTGAGTTCTAAGCATGCAGGACATTTATTTCTAAGTCAATAAGCTATAAAGCTAGGGCAAAGTATTACTTATGATTCATGAAAACAATTGTGTCCCTAAGGCACAAACCATAGAGCTACTGAAATTACCAGCTGGACAAAACTTTGAAGATAAACCAATTGATAGATGAAGTCATGTACAACATATTATTGGATTTTTGATTTCTAGTCCACTCTTCCAATCCATTTCTTTTAATTGGTGAATTGAGCCCATTGACATTGATAGTTATAATTGAGATTTACTGGTTTATGTTTGATGTGTTATTTACCTGCTGTATATACCTCCCTCTCCTGTGCTTAATTGTTTGTCCTATTTGGTGGGTTCTTTTTGTTTTCATTCATGGAGTTGTGGTCATTTTGATCCCTCTCTAGAATATCTTTTAGTAGTCTGTGTAGGATTGGCTTTGTCATCATAAAATTCTTTAGTTGTTCTCTATCATGGAAGTATTTGACTTCTCCATCAAATTTGAAAGAGAGTTTTGCAGGGTATGCCAGTCTGGGTTGGAATTTGTCCTCTTGTGAGACTTATAGTACTTTGCTCCATGCTCTGCTTGACTTGATGGGTTGTGAAGAGAAATCTGCCCTTATTCTGACCTTATTCTAACGGGTTTGTATTTAAATGTGATCTGACTGTTTTCCCTAATGCCTTTTAGTATATTGTTCCTGTGCTGAATTTATGGGATCTTGGGGTTGGGAGATAGCTCAGTAGAATAAGAGCTTGCCTGGAAAATGCAAGGTCCTGACTTCAATCCCTGGTAAGGGGGTGGGGAGAATTTCTGCAATCTTGATTCTTATATGTCTGGGTGTGGTTTTAATTGGGTTGATGTTATTTGGAGTTCTATATGCTTCCTTACCTCAATGTCGGATTGTTTCCCATATTTGGGAAGTTTTCTGCTATTTCTTCTGTCCATATACTTTTTATATCATTTGTATTGACTCCTTTCTCATTGATGCCTATTAGTCTTATGTTGTTCATCTTTGCATTGTCTTGAAGATGTTGAATTATTTTTTCTTGCCTCCTAGTTGTTTTTAAGAGATTTTCCCTACCTTTTCACTAGCTGCGATGGTGTCTTCAAAGTTTGAAAGTCTGTTTTTGCTTTCATTGAAATGGTTTTGCCAGCTTGTGATTTAGGTTTTAATTTCCTATGTAACTCTTTAAATCTGCTTCAGGTATCCAATTTCTTTTCTATATTGCTCATTGAAGGATTCCATCACTTTTCTATTCTTCATTTTTATCACTGTCTTTTTAGAAGCACTTAATAGTTCTTTCATTATAGCTATCATTTCATTTTTTTACTTCAGAAATTATCTCTGATCTGATTTCCTTTATACCTTTCTGCAGTTGTTTCTTTACTTCAGATGCTATTATTTCAGATGTGTGTGTGTGTGTGTGTGTGTGTGTGTGTGTGTGTGTATGTGTATGTGATTTTCAATTTTTTTTTTCTATGCTATTGTCTCCTGCATTTGTTCTGGGTGAGCTTGGGGCCTCAGAATATATTTTGCTCCTTCTCTTTGTCCTTTTTTAAAGCACTGTCCTCTAACCTTTGGTGTTGAGCTTTGGTGCAGTTATTATGTTAGCACCAGTTCCAGATTTACCAAGTTCAAACTTGCCTACGTGGGTGTGCCTTGGGTCTGTCTTACTGGAGCCCTTGGAAGTGACCTCACTATGCCACTCTGTCAATACATTCTGTTCCTGGGTTAGCTGGGTGGGTCTTGCCTCTAGCTTTTCTGCAGGGAGTTCTGCAGCAGGGTTCCACACAAGGCTCTCTGATGGAGAAAGTCCCATACACACAACTGGGTTAGGCGCTGCCTGGAGTGAGGATCCAGTGGGCCCTGGCTGATTGTTTAGTGAAATTCTGTATCATTTCAAATTATTTTACTATTTTTTATTCTCTTCAAAAAAATCTCAGCTACTCTAATCTAGAGATATCTTTAATAAAGTGTTGGCAATTCAATTTACAGAGTTAAAGTCAGTATGGGGGCCTGACAGATGCTTAATTGGTGCTTCTCTCATCCCTCACCAGCAAATCAACACAGAACCCCACCCATATCTTTAGTCTGGAGTTGCTCCTCTGACCCTAAACATGGAGCAATAACATTATATCTGGGTACTAGTTATGATAACCCCAAGCTGCTATGATGAACTTTGGAAATATTTTTGCTACATTGTATTAGAAATATCACTGGTGCCTGGCACTCACCTCAGCTATAAAGCATTTTTCTAGCATGTGTGAGGCTCTGGAATCCATTTCTAGTACTGCTTCAAAAAATTACTAGATTAAATGAAACCCAGGAAAAGATAACTAAACATATATTTACTATTTCTCTGGGGTAGTCTATGGAATATTGATATATTCTTTTGGGAGAGGTAAAAATGAAGAGGTAATCAACATACAAGCATATTTTCCACCTCTTACAAGTTTTGAGCTCACAACCTGTGTGCTGTCTCTGAAGCAGAGAATGACGATGCCCATAGCATTATAAGAATAACATAGTGATTAGAAGTCAGAACTGGCCAACAATCAGCTTAGCTAGGTTCAACTACTTCTTAGGTCCAACTTCGGATATGATTTTGGGCCCTAGATTTTGTTATTAGCAAAATATAATTAAATTTCCTGTAATAACAGTGTCCAGCTGGAGGGGTAGTTCTGAAATTACTTTGGTTAATGCATATAAAATACTGAGAAAAGAATATGGCCCTTTAAACATTGTATCAGCATTGGCTACGATTACTCTATTCTTACTAGAATTAATATCATTTCAGAAAATTTCTCTTCAGTGGATAGATCTTATGTTAACTGAATTAATATAATCATGATGAGGAGTACTTTGTCATTTATTTATCTATCACATGTATCCTTTCTTGATTTTTTTTTGTATTGTTTAGTTTTAATTCGTTATCACTAAAAATTTCAAGGGCCATTTTATGTTGATGACTACCTATACTTTGCTCTTTCTTTAAGTACATAAATTTTTCGCCTCAGATTAGATTCTCTTCAAAAGAGTAGAAAGACAAAGTTTCCTTAAAGGCCTCTAAAGCAGTGATGCTAAATCTTTTAGAGTTTTCAGTGGTACAAACATTCTACTGGAGCACATGTACCATTGGTTCACCACCACTTTGATGTTAAGATATCCCCAGCTGTCGAATTAATAGCTTTATATTTTGTAGTATTTGAAGTAATACAAGTAGCTGGTATAGTGAAGTGTTTAGGTTTCAGTTGGTCTTAGCTTTGAAATCAATAATTAATTATGTATTTTGAAAGGAAATAATTTCAGGGGCTTTCAACCTATCTTTAAGCAATATAATCAATGTGCCAATCTAGATGCTTTTACCTAAAATATTTTCAGTCATGAATCAATGAGTTTTGGGTTAAAAACACTGTGGGATAATAGATGCAAGGTTATTTTCTGACCATATATTGTTTGAAATTCACTTTACATTTTTCAAATTTTATAATTTTATAATAACCACAAGGTAGTTATTATGCCTTACATATAATATCACATAGCTCTTCCATATAATTTTCCTATTAACCTAATAACCATGTAAAACATTAAAAATATGAGTGTAATTATATTGATGACATACTTATTAGACATCAGGGGCTGCTTTGATTGTGTCATGCAAATCCAATTTATTTCATCCTCACATGAACATAGGCAATTGGTAATTAGTAGTGTAAGTCTCAGATAGAGAAAACAAGGCATCTGAAAACTGCGTAACTTATTTAAGGGCATTGAGCTAATAAAACTAGGATAAGAACTTACACAGGGTGCATTAGGGCCATCACTTAGTAAAGGGAGCCATAGGCGATATCTTTGACTTTGAGAGTCTTATATTCTCTGTAGTAAGTACTCAACTGTGGTTGTAGTACAAAAAAGTCTTCAACAATAAGTAACCAGGACAGCTGTGCTCCTATAAAACTTTATTTACAGACACTGAAATTTGCAATGAATATGCTTTTCACCTGTCCCAGAATATCTTCTTTTGATTTTTAAGTCCATTTACAAAGTATAATGGGCATCCTTAGCAAGTTACACCAGACCTGCAGGGAGCTGAAGATTGCAGGTGCTGTTCTAGAGGGCGACTTAGCCTGCAGCTCCTCCCAGCTCACCTTCCAGAGTGTGAAAAATCAAGGGTTAGTCACATACTAATGGTGTTATATGATGAAGAGAACATCTTTTTTGTTTATTTACGACCAACTTAATCACATGACCAGAAGACACTGCTCATTGTTGTGTTTCCTTTTGGCTTGGACATTAAAGGTGGATTTCCTGGGGCTTGAAATTCCTAAGTGTGCATACAGCCTTCTTCGGGCTGAATTTGTAGAGGAAAAGTAAAGACGTGCAAGGATAAGATTGTTTTGCTAAAATGCAAACCTAATAGGATATATCAGGATGAAAAAGCACAACTTTGGTTTGTCAGTTGTGCTGTTTTACTGTCTCCATCTATAAATCAGTCTGATTCATTCTCAAAACAGCTTTATGTGGATAAATCTGTTTGGATAGATCCTGAAAGCACCAGAATCTAGCGTGGTTTCTTTATTAGAGAAAATAAATTCCCATTAAGCCATGGGCAGCATGATCAAATTTTAAAATAACACTGGCACAGTGGCTACATCATTGTAATTGCCTTTCCTGCCAGACTAGTTTATCTGCATGACAGCCACCTCACTCATTACACCTACCACCTGTCCAGAGGGCTCTCTATATCCCATCTCCAAAGTAGTTTGAGTGGAAAGCCAGTTATATGTCATGGTGCATCACATTGATACATACTATAGCATACACCCTGTATGCTATGTCTCCTCAGTGTTTGGCTCTCAAAGTCATAAGATTCTATCTTAGAGAAAGCAGGTTAGGTTCCTGAAGGGCTCAGGAAGAACAATAGGAGGTCAACATGGCTTTACAGACAAGCTCATCTGCTTCATAACTCTGCAATACCTTTCCAGCAGATAGCCTTACCATGCCATTGATTAGCCATATAAAGAAAACTAGAGTGATTATATTGAGAAAAACCTAGAAACTCAGCAGCTTTTCAAACCAAACCACTTTAAATTATAGCATGGTGATAGAGTAGCCAGACAATTTGGATAGGGCTTTGCAAGAACCAGACATTATAACTGTAAATTCTAGATTCACTTGTTTTACAGCCCTTAATTGTTGTCAGCTGCTGTCTCAGAGATGAACACCTTGGCATTTGCAGCACAACTCAGTCAAGCAGCATAAGTGCTGTTTCCTTCACACCTGGGCCTTCACTAGCTGACCTACAGTGGCTGGAACTGACAGTCAGCACTTCTCCCAGAGCACTGCTCTTAGCCCCTGGTCGCTGCTGTTCGTGCTATGGCACACCGTGTACACAGCCTAGGAACATGACACAGTGCTGACATACAAAGCAGCCATTTATCCAGGGGAAAAGAACAAAATGCAAATTTGTTGATACGTCAACAAAAGCAATTTAAAAAAAAAAATTGAGGGAAGGCCCTTGATTTAAGAGTCATGAATTCAAATCAATAAGGTCATAGATTACTAGAAATAAATACTTGGGATTATGAGTTATCTCAAAGTCATTTTTTTCTTCTAAGATATGAATAATGATATATTCTACAGTTACTGAAAGAAAATAATGAGACAGTGTCACCAGAAGTATCTGGTATGGTGCCTAACACTTGAGTAATATTATCTTTTTTCCTTTTCATGGAAATGGTTCACTCTCTGAAGCTGGGTATACATGTGTTTTCAACAATCTCTTCAAAATCTAAAGGATTTTCTGAAATTTGAAATTAGGTTTGCAGTTGCTACTGTAATTTTAACTCTCTCCTATGTTTTAAATCTCTTCTATTACTAGTAAATTGAAATTTGCCAACCAACCTAGAAAATTAAAATTATTTAGGAGTAGTAGAGACTATTAAAAATTAATTACTATTTTTAAATAATGTTTTGAATCATAAAGTAAAAAACCATAAAACAAAAAGTATAATTAAACAATATTCAGAAAATTAATTACATTTTTTTTTTCTTGTGGGACTGGGGTTTGAATTCACAACAGTGCACTTGCCAGCCAGGCACTTGTGCCACAGAGCTATCTTCTGGCCCCTTTTTGTGCTTTTTTTTGTCTTTTTTAAAAAAGATGTACCATTTTTTTCTTTCTTTCTTTTTTTTTTTTTTGTATTTTTTTTTGAGACAGGGTCTCACTATGCAGTTCAGGCTATCCTTGAGCTCACTTTTGTAGCCCAGGGTAGTCTCAAACTCACATTGATCCTCCTGCCTCAGCCTCCTAAGTGCTAGGATTATAGGTGTGTGCCACCACACCTGATTTAGTTACATATTAATCAATTAAAATTAGATTAAATATTTCAAAATAATATTCCAAAATTCAAATCAAATCATGAGTCCAGCTTAGAGGCCAGAATGTTGTATGAATCTGTAATCAATTCAGAGTAATTGTATAGTATTTAAATAGGTTAATATATATGAAAATATCAACTAAGAAAATGTTTCCATGACAGTAAAGAATTACTAAGAATAAGACATAACATAAATACTGGAATGCCAAATATATGACCAGAACTTAAAACAGTTTGGGAATAGGATATTGCATGAAGTTCTTGTATGTCCTGGATACAGCGTCCATGACACTTACTGGTGGCCAGGTGTCACTTGTGGGACCGAGCTACTGCTATTTTCTTGATATCCACCCTGTAAAACCAGACAGAATCACAAAACATAGGGTGCAGAAGTCCATTTACAGAATATGCTGATGGACATATTTTGCTGCTGCATACAAAAGAAAAAGTTGAAACACTGCTTTTGTATACCTTTCTCGTGTGTTTGCTTGCCCTATTTGGTAGGTTCTCTCCATTCTCTTTCATGGAGTTGTGGGCTTTTTAATCCTTCTCTGGAATACCTTTTAGTAAACTATTTAGGGTTGGCTTAGTCATCATGAAATTCTTTAGTTGTTGTTTGCTCTGGAAGTATTTCACTTCTCCACTGAACTTGAAAGGGAGATTTGCAGGTTATCGCAGTCTGGACTGGAATTTGTTTTCTTGAAAGACTTGAAGTACTTTGCTTCATGCTCTTCTTGACTTGATGGTTTGTAAAGAGAAATCTGGTGTTACTCTAGTGGGTTTTCCTTTAAATGTGATCTGTTTCTTTTCTCTAGCGGCTTTTAGTATACTGTTCCTGTGCTGAATTTCTGGGATTTTGAATATTATATATCTGGGTGTGGTTTTAATTGGATTGATGTTATTTGGAGTTCCACATGCTTTAATTACCTGAACATCAGATTGTTTCCCCATATTGGGGAAGTTTTCTATTACTTCTGCCCATATTCTTTTTATATCATCTGTACAGATTCCTACTTTCTCACTGATGCCTATTAGTTTTACATTGTTAATCTCTGCATCATCTTGCAGATGTTGAATTATTTTTTTCTTGCATCCTAGTTGTTATTAAGAGATTTTTTTTTTTTTTACCTCTTCACTAGCTGCAGTGGTGTCTCTAAGGTCCAAAAGTCCATTTTGACTTTTGTTGAAATGGTTTTGCCAGGTTGTTATTAAGGTTTTAAGTTCTTGTATAACACTTTGAATCTGCTTCATACATTCTATTACGTTTCCGTTTTGCTTATTCAGGGATTCCATCATTTTTCTATTCTCCTCTATCTTTTTTTAAGTGTCTTCTTTAGAAGCACTTAGTACTGCTTTTATTATAGGTATTATTTCTTTTATTTTGCTTCATAAATTATTTCAGATCTGATTTCCTCTATATCTTTCTGCAGTTGTTTCTTTACTTCAGATGCTATTATTTCAGAAGTTTTAGTTGTGTGATTTCCAATTTTTTCTATGCTATTGTCTCTTGTATTTATTCTGGGTGGGCTTGGGGCCTGAGAGCACATCTTGCTCTTTCTCTTTGTCATTTTGTGTAGTTCTGGGTGTAAAGCTTTGGTAGAGTTCTGACCTTAGCACCAGATCTGGATCTACCAAGTTCAAACTCATCCAGGTGGGTGTGGCTTGCATCTGGCTGCTGAACTCTACTTCTTCCTGCTGCTGCCCTTGGGTCTGAACTTGCTGTGCCACTCTGGCAAGATGTTTTGTGCCTGGATCAGCTGGGTGGGTCTTGTCTCTAGTTTCTCTGCAGAGAGTTCTGCCTCAGTTTTCCCCACTGGGCCAGTCTGATGGATGAAGCTCCACTCATATGCTGGGCCTAGTTGTTGGGCTGAATGAGCTTCTGGCAGGTCCAGGGTGGTCTACCTCATGCACTGGGCCTCATTGCTGGGTAATTAGTTTCCAGTGGGCCCAGGTTGGCCTCACTCACATGCTGGGCTGGTTGCTGGGTCAAATGAGCTTCTACCAGGTAAATTAATTTCTTATTTTAGTAAAGTACACATAACATAAAAATTAGTTATATATTTTTGGTACTGGATGTCAAATCCATGACCTTCACATTAAGCTATATTCCCTGGCCTTTTAAAATTTTGTTTTGAGGCAGGCTTTTGCTAAATTGTTAAATTGCCTAGGCTTAGCTTGAACTTGTGATCCTGCTGCCTAGAGTACTGGAAATGATAAGCATGTGCTACTGTGCCTGGCTATACAATTAATTACATTAATCATTTTAATTGTACATTTCAGTGGTATCGAGTATAACAATGGAATTGTTGTCCAGCCATCTGCACCATGTACCTACATTTTCATTATTGCAAACCAAATCTCTGTCCATACTAAACAAGAATTCTACCCACCCCGTGGCAACCACTATTCTACCTTCTGCAAATTATTTTGTATCTTTAGCTGTTTTTTTCTCACGTGATTCTTTGAATTATTTTTGAAACCTAGCTCCAGTTTTGTTGCAATACGGTATAAGTGCAACAGGAATTTATTGCATTAACTTGAATCTCAGAGGAGATTCTGACATTTAAAATTGTATCCTTATTTAATCAAAAACTAATCTTCCAATAGACAGTAACACTGAAATGGCAAGGAATTTACAAAGTAATTAAAAAATTTCCAAGAACAAATATTGCATCAGTGGTAATTATACTTGAGGCAACATATGTTCATATACAAACATGCTGGATGATATGAAGAGAAAAAAATACTGCTACATTAATTACTCAAATAATATAATATTATCTTCATGTCATAAAATTGTTTAAATTTCAAATTAGAAAATTAGAAGTTGGCCATACTGAATTGAACTGCATCATGATTTACATGTGAATTTTTTTTAACATGTGAATTTTTTTTTTTTACATTTTACTTTAAACAAAAAGCTTAAAAAAAAAAAAAAAAAAACTTACTTATCACATGTCCAAATTTCTACAGGATTCCCAACCTTCAGAAAGACTTTTCTCAGCAGCAAGACAGTAATAGGAACTACCCAATGTTTCCAAATCCCAATAAACTCCTCTTTCAACTCTCCTACTGGTCCTTGAGCATCAACCATCACGTGTGTGACATCCATTGTATCAGTTATGCATCAGTCGTGTGAAGAGAGGTTATTATTTCCATTTTCTTTGCCTGTCTATTGTAAGATTTTTCCATTTCCTCATCTCCTTGAGGTCAATGAGATGTAGAGACTTTGCTCTTTTTGTACATCTCTCATTGACTCCGTCTCAGGTTCTCCAGTTTTAAATCTTAGACTTTTCAAAGGTGGCAGTGTTGAGTGACTCCAGGTGTCTCACATGTCTACAGAAATTTTCCCTTCTATTATTCACATCATTTATGGGTCTCCCTTCCTTCACCTTATAATCCAATGGTAAATATTCTTAATTACCTTGATATCTTTCAAAGGACCTCATGTATTACTAAGCTGAATAGAGGTAATGTTGTTACAGTTGTAGAATGTATCAAATAGGATCATTGTCCTGGTATCAATTATTAAGGAAAAGGTGAAAATTGCAGTCAGTTAACCAAATACTTTTCTCATAAACCTCAATCTGGAAGTGGACATATGACTATGTCTTTCATTAAGGGATAGCAAGATTGGTTACATGATTACAGTGAGGTAGAGCATGGCTCAGACTATGTGGGAGAAGATGTGTTTCAGAATCCCATAATCTGCAATAGCACCACCTCTCCAGGACCGGTATGTAAGAAACCCTTGCACGTTTCCATGAAGTGTGGATGGTGTCATGTCTTTTCATAGTAGCCTGCCATGTGTGTCCCAAACCCAAGCTATAATTTTAGTTTTTGTTCTATTTGGCACAAGTGTACTCTGTAGAGTCAATTTCTCTCTTACTCTCCAACTCATGTTTTTTCAAATAAACTTGTTATGCTTCTTAGCTTGTCTTGTTCAATTTTTTTCTTCAAGAAGTTGCCAAGAGGTGAGTACCACAAAAACCAGACAACATTTAATTAGCAAGCCGTTGCTAAAAGAAAGCTATCTGGTATCAGTAGTATGGTTACCATTAGTAGAGCCAGGAGTTATTATTATGTAGACTATGTTATCTTCATGAATTCAACTATTTGCCTGTTTATTGTAAGGTTTTAGGTCTACTACAAAAGACAAGGGTGAATTCTGTTTCCTTTTTGGTAATTAATTTGGTGCCCATTTGTAGATCCCATTCAGCTATATAACTGTCAAGTTCTGATTTCTACAATTTAGCAAAGAGAAATGGCCTATGAAACATGTTGATGAGCCTAAATATCATGCTAATATGTCTTCAAGTTACCAGTGGAACCCTGAACAACCTAAAGAATTTAGGTCTTTTTTTTTTTTATTTAGGGCTTTCATGTGTATATAAATATATTGTTTATACAAATGTATGCATATTCAATTAAAGGCCACAATGATAGTGGGTTTATTTTCCTGTGCAGTGTAAACAAAATTGATAACATCACTATGTTATGCTGCATAGATGGCCCATCTGCCAGGTATTTCTCTTTTTTTGACATCTCAAGAACAGGAAATTCACTGGGGATTAACTGAAAGTCTGTATGTCATATGTCTTCTTTGTGTTATTTGAGCCCATATATTCATTTAATTAACATTTCATGGAGTCTAAGATCACATTCTCTCCCTGGACTGTGAAAAGCATTCTGTCCGCTGGATTCACTGCCACTCTAATTGTATCTGCTCTGTCAATAACAGTGCTCTATATTTGTTGGGTTTTAGACAAGCTTTAATATGAACTTTCTCCCCAGATATTTTATAGCACCATATATAACACAATTAACAAGCTAAATTTTATAAGCAATCCCAGAGCAAAAGAGAAGCTAAGAGCTGTTAGCCATGAGGGAGAGATGTTTCTGGGTGAGATCAGAAGAAAGACAAGGTGTCAGTGTGATGGCTGTCAGTTGAATACCTACAGATGTCAGCACTGGCTCCAATTAGTACCGACCTGGTAGAAAGAAGAGCAGCCTTCTAAAAGCTTAAATGGCCTTTGGAGAAGAGAAAGTTGTTAGCAAGTCTCCAATCAGCAGAAGTAGAATTCTAACAACCTGAAACTAATTGGGGGTGAGGCACTAAGCTTTCCTCTGGAGATCTTAGGCTGGAGCTGGACAGCTGGGAAGCTGTCTATGTTTTGACTCTTAGTATGTGAGCTAATATGGCTAGCTAGCTTGGCAATGACCACTGGTCACTAATGAGCCCTGAAAACAAAGTGCTGGACACATGAGGACTGTGAGGAGGAATGCCAGTGTAGGCTTCTAAAAATATGCAAACTCTCACAGGGTTTTGTCATGCATGTGGTTTTTGGTCTCTGCTTTTTTCTCTTTCCTTTTCACCTCAAATATTCATTGCATGAGGTTCCTTAAAATCCAGGAAGGATTTGTGCTGAGCATGGTGGTGTTGGGCTCCATGATGTTTAAGCCATGCAAATGTCTTATACAGGTTCCTGAACACAGTACCTTTCAAACACATAGATCTCCACGATGATGTCAGAGAGGGAATTTGAGTATCAGAAAGGTGTAAGTCATCATGACATAACGTCCAAGGGGCATGCTTGGGAAGGTCTCAAGAAGGAGATACTGCCTCAGCATCGAATCCTAAAGTATGCCTTCTTTAGGTATCCTTTCTAGTGTACTCTTCAACCCACCTTATAAAAGTAGACATCGTCATTATCCTTACTGTACAAAGAGAAAAACGTACATAGAAATATGTTTCTCTGAGGTTGGTGCCTACATCTTTAATCCCCCTAGTGTCCTGACTAGATGTAGGTTTTTGTTTTGTTTTTGAGTTTGGTTATTGTGACCTGGCAGTCAGCCACAGCTTCTCCCATCACTTGGAACCTTTAATAATGACATTATCACACCTGATTTTACACAGGTGCCAAAACTGTAGTGCATTGGTACTTTTTTAACCATGTACATCTTTACTGCCCAGATTCAGTTTCATGGTAGCCATGCCCTTCATGGTATGTAGGAGGTTTTCAGATTAAGCAGCATTTCTACCCTCTTAGGGAGCACCGGCTGCTCATGAACAGGCCACTGAGATAGTCAACCAGGAAGCGCTTTTTCCCTCAGGTAGATTGTGGTAAAATTCAAAACTAGGCCAATGGCCTTTCTTCTTGGAATTAGCACATAGGAGGAGGAAATGTAATAACACAAATAGCATTCCAATGACAGCAACAGATCTCCACTGTACTGACTATGGATATCTTTGGATTCTTGTCCTTTCCAAGGACTGTTTTTTCAGTTTTCCACTGTGTGCTGTGCATTATCCTTTATTTTATCCTTGTGTATTTTTGCTTGTTTTGAAGATTGTGAACTTGATTTCTGTATTTAAAAGAAAAAAAATTGATAATGTTAGGCATTAAGCCCAGAATCTCATACGTGGTAGGTCAGCAGTCTACTACTGAGTCACATCCCTAGAGTCTTTTAAAGACATTTTATTTTCAAACAAGGCTTTGTTAAATTGCCCAGACTGGCCTCACACTTGCTACTCTCCTGCTCAGGTTCCCAAGTAGCATCACCATCCTAGCTGGAAAATAACTTTAAGTGAGCAGTAAGAGCACGGGCTGCTCTAGTTATGCTTATTAGGTGGTTCTTTAGTCTCAAGAAGTAAAGGATAGATATTGGAGTATATATGCTCTCCACCTGCCGTTCCACATGGTGCCCAAGAGCATTAAGATAGGGAACAAAGCTTTTTCATTGGTTAATTCTTTTGAGGCATGAAGGAGGTCAAGTACACAGAAAATGTGCTCAAGAGGCCAAGAGTGATATGAGAAAAGTCACACTTGTAAGAAAATTCAATTCAAAACAGGAATCAAAGAAGAGAAATAGTTATTCAGGTGATGAATCTTCCAGAAAACAGCTCTTTATATCCTCATCACTGATGTGTTTGTTCTGTCCAGTGACATCACCGGTGTTGTGCCATGGAACACTTTTTTTGTTACCAAATACTAAAGTGAACACAAAACGTGACTCTTAATTTAGCTCAATTTGACCACCATAGTGTGTCAGGGTGGCACATAAAAATGGCCTCACCACTGGGGTAACTGAAAAATAAAAAGCAGCAGTGCTTGGAAATTTTATTTTTAAATGAACTTCAGAATGTTAATAAACTTGATTACCAAAATTAGAAGAAAAGTTCTTTTTTTAAAGTTTGCTTTTATTCCACTCCCATGGAAAGCCTGGTGGCTGGGAAATCACACAAGTAAAGCTACTGATCATGTTCCACCTGGGCTGGCCACTTCTGCACTCAGTCCGAGCCAATTTGCCTACCCTGGGTGACAGCACCCTAAGACATTTTCTAATACCATAGATCTAAAGTTTGACAATAACACACCATTTGAGCTATCATCTTTTCCCTGCCACCTTTCTTTGAGAGAAGAAAATTACTAGAAAAAGGATAAGTATGAAGATGTTTCCTAACAATGGGTTTCTTTCAAGTGCGCTGTGCAGGACCTGTAAGAGTCACACTTCTTTCTCAGTGCCCATCTCATTTGACAGTAAAAGGCAGAAACTGTTGCCTTTGTTCTGTTTGAACAGCAAAGCCATCATGGGTGTACCTACCCTCTGCCTCAAGCCCAGCGGAGCTGGGGTCCCTGCAGATGGAGTCCTGTAGCGCTCTTAGACCACTCCAGAATAATAAGGGCTGTTTAGGAAAGTTTAAAGAAGCTGGTTTTAATCTAGGCTGTGTCATCACTAGGGAAGGACGCTTGAGTCCCACTAGGGTGGGATCCATGGACACTTGTAGCCATACTGTGCCATAGTCTTTTCCTGTTACATCATGAGTGCACCCTACCTAGCCCCACCTGTGCCTCAGCTATATTTTATAGTTAGATTTCCCAGTTTCTGCCAGAACCACCGGTCTCCTCATTGCTTAGCCTACTTGGCTGGGAATTGACCTTTCTCTTTGTGTCTCTCCTGTTTTGTTTTGTGTTGTTTTGTTTTGGAGACAGGGTCTCACTGTGCAGTTCGGGCTGGCCTTGAGCTCACTTTTGTAATCCAGGCTGGTCTCGAACTTGCACCTATCCTCCTGCCTCAGCCTCCCGAGTGCTGGGATTACAGGCATGTGCCACCACGCCAGGGTCTCTTTGTGTCTCTCTTTAGCTGTTGACTTTTTATTAGTCACCAGATTTGAAGCAGGACTAACCTTGCTCCAGGTAATTAGTGCACAGAGGTCTTTGAATCCCTTTGTTGTCAAGGCTCAAGCATTGTGTATGCTTCTGAATTGTACCCCATCCACTGGATTGAACTTTTCAGTGCTGAAGCAGACCAACAAGTCTGACCAAAGCCAGATAGTGATCCTCAAAAGGCAGCCCCACAGTTCAATGCATCCTTCAGCTCAAAGTTTACCAATGTGCATCCCCTTCCCCCATTTTCCAACAGTGAATAAATGTTAACAATCCCAGTATACCTTGTAGCCACATCCCATTCCTGGGTTATGTTGGGTTTCTGTGTGTTCAGTCATGCAAGAGAGAGAACTATGGCTTTGGAAGGTAAGAGTGTACCATGGAGTTATTCAGAAGAATCTATAAGGGAAATTCCAGATGGCAATAAACAAGAATGCATTAAAAACAAGAAGCATAAAACCTTATAAAAATAACTGCTATAAATCACACTTTACAAATGAAGAAAACAAGGCCCTTAACAGTCATACAGTAGTCACACAACTGTATGCTATTCACTGGATTAGAACATAGGTTTTTGATTCCAAAGAGCCTACATTCTACATCTGAGATGATACCCTCACCTGTGCCACCCTACACAGATGGCACTGTAAACTCACAGAAACTCCTATGAGTTCCTTCCTTTCTTCAGACACAGCCCATGTTCAGAGGTTTCCTGCAGCAGGTCTTTAACTGTTTCAGTCAAAGGATAGGAGCAAAAAATATATATATATGAACAGACTGGGACACTTCCATAAGTGAAACTCTCCTTATTTTACTGAGAAAGAAACAGACTCTGAAAAGCAGGGAACTCCTGCAAAGAAATGAGTTAATGACTGATGGAGTCAGGACAGAAGCTTATTTTTCACCAGGCCCAGTTCAGAGCCCTTTTTATTGGATCCCAACATTTTTCAGTCCATTTATTAAAATTCTTTAGCTACGTTTGTCCCATAAATTATCAAAATAAATAGAGAGAAATGCCATTTCTTTTGATAGACATTCCCAGAAACATCTGTATTTGAGACAAGTCCTGTGAAGGACATAAGGGAGCTTAGATATTGTTTTATCTCCTTTCCCTCTTTTATTGCAATTCAATAGTACTACAAGTGTTAATACTATGTTTATAAATCCATAAAGACAAATAAAACAGAAAAAAAATGAATAGTTGTCATTGTACTTAAAGAACATTCAGAAAATGGGGAACAGACTGCTAGAAAAATGTTAAAAGTTAAAAAACTTTCCAAATGTGAATACTCATTCATCTTAAAAATGTGCAAATAACTGAGGAACAGGGCTAGCAGGGATCATGGTCAGATAGGACAAGTGATCGGTGTAATCCTATGGATTTAGCCCACAGACTGTCAAAGGGATATTCAGGCCCTTAGGTCCTCACTTCTGCTCTATGATGTCAGCTGAATGACCCTCCCACTTTCAAAGGAGACAATGGATCTGTCCTCTGTAGAAACTTGACTAGACACCTTGGAGAAATTTGATTAGAAGGTCAGGTTGGAGTAAGTTCCCAGGAAGTACACAGGGTAATTAGGTAACAATATAAGTATTAAGTCAAATCTCAAGCTCATTTTTTTCTATAAGGCTTCCAGAAAAGCCTTTGAAAAAATTACACCTCACCAATTCTCTTGGGCAAGATAGACTGTTTTCTGTAAAGATTGGTGAGCTTCAGGTGAAGGATCTATAGTCAGTTTGTGGATCGTGATTGAAGAATCTCACAGTTAAATCTATTCTTTGATGAGTCCGATCTCTACACCCAGAGTTTCTAATCAGCAGTTAACTGCTTCAGATTTAATTAAGGACTGACCTCCTAGGGTGCACACTCAGTGCAGACTCCACATACTCGCTGCCTTTGCACTTAGACATAATTATCATGTCAACACTCCAACTTCTAGAAATTATTCATCAGTTATGTGTACACCTGCACAAGGATAGAAGTACAAGAGTGCTTGCGGATTGCTTATCACATGGGAAAATTGAAAACACTCTAAATATTCACTACTAGGTAATATTATGAAATTGAATACACTAAGTTAATTTATTGCAACGTTGTATAGCTATTAAATAATCAAATATATTAATGGTTTGTGTTTGTAAGTCTATGATATGGTATTAATGAAATATATCATTGAAGAAGTATGTGTGCAGTTTAAAAATGTTTTATCAAGAGTAAAAAAAGAAGAAACTACTAGCAGTTTATGCTTAAACACACATACATACACACACATGTACACACATGCATGCATACACTGAATATATAAAGGAATATTCCTACAGAATTAAACAGAATACTAAGAGTAGGTTGGGAATGATGTCAGTGGAAGACATACTCACTTTTCACTTGTCTTTAAAAAATAGTTTTGGCAGTACTTGAATTAAACCCAAGGTGTTGGCACTAGCCTGCAACACTGGCACTATATTTTTCTTTTCTTGTTTGTTTGTATGTTCATGATTTTAGATTTTATTTGGGGGCATGATCTTGCTAAGTCACAAAGTTTCCCATGTTGGACTTGAGCTTGTGATCTTCCAGCCAGTCTCCCAGAGTGCTGGGATTATAGGCATGTGGCATAACATCTGGCTTGAACCCATTTTTTACAAAGTAGTTTGCTTTTAACACACCTGCTCCTCATTTAAATTTAATCCATATGCACAATGAGCAAGTAGTTTTGGAGAACAGAATAATGCCTAGCTCAAGGTAGCAATCAGTATTTATTGCCTGAACGAATTATTTCTAAGAACTATCCTTATAAATGATTCCACTTCTGCTCAGATAGCTACTGTTCTTTGTAATATTGCATTATGTAGCTATTTTTTGTGAGCATATTAGCCTAATCTGTGGTTTTTAAGGCTCACAGAAGCACTTTTATTCAGTTTGATCGGACACATTGATCTGTTTAAATAACACCACTAAAATCAGGAGACCGATACGAGTTCAGAATGAGGCATCAATGAATGCAGAAGCAATGGCAGGCAAGGCCGTTGTCAGTTTCTGCACCTCTACGAGGGCAGGTCAGACCTCAAGGTTCAGATGTCTGTAGACAAGTGATGAATGACAGCCTCGGGACTATACTTGGCAAGGATCTGGGCCCAGCACAGGACCAGGAATCAAACAGTGCCTTCAGCACTTGTCCGACACAGTCACGGGTGCAAACTCCAAAGGAAGCCATGCACTGCTGATGATTTTCCTTTCTGCCCTGACAATCCTGCAGCGCCGGGAGCAGCCACACTAGGAAGTATTAACTGATGGCTTTGATTTACAAAAGAACAACCACAGGCTGTTCTCTACTCTAGGGAGAAGCTCTTGTGGATGTGAAAACTGTACCCTCTCAGCAAAAGCAAATTCACAGGAGTGTCATGTTTTCTTGTTTTTGATTTCTTCTGTGGAAGCAAAATTGAAGACATAGGCAAAGGAACTTGCCACCACTTCTAACTTTTGGGAAATTCTGTAGCTTATTTTAAAAATTCTTCTAAGTTTTGCTGTCTGGTCCATCGCTTATATCTTTACTTTTATATATAAACAATAGTTCAAATTACTTAATGGAGAGGAAGAGTAATGACTTTTCCTCTGTGGCTTTGCTAAGCTGGCCCAGGATGTGTGCAATCCTAGAGATCTGAAGCAACACAATAACCTTTAAGGGAAGGTACTGCTGTGTCCATCTTCCAAACAATTTAACTGAACCACTGTGGTGGTATTAAGTACTTGCTCGTGTTCATGAACTATCTTAGAGTAAATCTGGGATTCCCATACTGCCATTTCTGCCAGATGCTGTTACAGTGATTCCATTTGATTAATTTCATCGCTTTGCTTTCTTTGATTTTACCTTAGCACTCAATAGTGTTTAAAATATTAAATATAACACAGCTTCAAAATTAGTCAATGATGAGTTCTCTGGTAAATTTTCCATTGTTTTGCAATGTGATTGGATTGAGATAAAGTATTTTTTTTCTAATGCTCTATACAAAAATTAAGAAGTTCCTAGTCACAGACTTGTGCTGAGGCTACTTTCCTTTTAGCTGAGATTTGGCTGTGACAGAGTAGCAGAACATGAGACCCAAGGTCTAACTTACAGTGCCTTAAATACCATCATGAATGTGGATGAGTCATCAACTCTTGTGCAATTCAATGACTAGTATTACGGCGGGAATAGGGGTGGATATCAGTGATCATTAAGGCCTCTGCACTGTTGTGTTTCAGCAGGGAAAGAATCAGTTGAGGATGAAGAGAGCCCACACCCACTGGGATTTTCATCACATTGTTTGGGCTGATTCGTAACACAGTATATTTCTTTAACTAGTATTTTTTTTTTCTCCTTCACTGTCTCAACACAGTGTATTTCTTTAACTCATATTTTTTCTTAACTGTCTCAGTTACTTTTTCTTTGCTGAGAAAATACTCAACACCCAAAATTAAGAAAGAGAAGGTTTATTTAGTTAGTGGAGGTTTCACTCCATACTCAGCTGGCTCAAAGGCAGGTGGTACATGGAAGAAAGTAGCTGTTCATAGTGGCAGAAAACATGAAAGAACAAAAGGAAGAGCAGGAGCTGTGGCAGCTAGCAAACCTCTTTCCTCTCCTTACATTTGTATGCAGATTATCTGCCCCAGAGCAGGTACAAACCTAGAATCCCAGCATTGGATCATTAATTAATCACAAACTCTAAAACCATCTCATGATTGCACGAGGCTTTGGGGATACAACTATGCACAACCTGTAACATTTCCCTCACCCCCTGAAAGACTCATAAACATCTCTTTATGCAAATGACACTTTAATTCACCTCTAAGAGTTGTCAAAATCCCAACAGTTTCAGCTTTGCTGAAAAGTCCAAATCCCAAGTTTCCTCCAAGAACTAAGGCAGATTCTTAGCTGTGAGCACCTATACAACTGAAAAGTTAAACACTTCCAAAATTCAATGCACAAGATAAACATTATCATTCCAGGGCCAGGGAAATAGCTCAGTAGACTAAGCACTTTCCTGGCAAGTGCAGGATCCTGAGTTCAATCCCTAGCACCACAAAAAAACAAAAACAAAACAAAACAAAACAAAAACAAACAAAAAACATTTCCATTCAAAGAGGTACCAAAAGGGGGATATAAAACACTGGGACTAAAGCAAGTCTAAAATCCAGCAGGGCAAAATTGAAGTCTGTAGTTCCATGTGGAGCATTCAAAATAATTTGTGACAAATTGTAAGCTCCACTTCTGTGACATTTCTTTTTTCTTGTTGTACCTCCCATATCTTCTTTCTTGGGCTGGGTTTGCTCCCTCCTTGCAGCTTTCCTCAGACAATCCATGTGCCTGGTTTTTTCAAACTTCTGAGTTTTCCACTGCACATTAGGTTTCTCACTCTCTGCTTCACATATTGGCCTCTCAGGGTCACACTGGTTGCCTTCTCAGGCCTTCTGAAATCTAAGTGAAAGCCTTCTTAAACTCTTGAATTTCTGCATGTGCCTAAAACCAATGCCACATGGATGATGCCAAGGCTCACTGCCAGCTGGTAGTAGTCAGGTTATCTTCTCTCTTGGCTGTAAGAGTCAAGGGCCTCAATTGTTGAGCACTCAGCCTGATTCTGAGGAACAAATTATGTATGCCACTGCCATTCTGCAACCTGGTGTGTCTGCTGCCTCCTTTCTGGAACATGGTGCTCTGCTGCTTTATCCACATAGCAAGATCTTTCACTTTTGCAGTTTTGAGGTTGAAAAAGGTAAAGACTTGCTGCTTCTTGTGGTGACCTGAAGCCATCCTTTCTATCTCTTGATCCTTCTCAGCAATTGAGATCTTTTCAGCTCTATCATGGGAGTCTACAGCTTAATTAATGCTTCCTTTCTGGCCAAACTCACAACATTTTAAATCATCCTGCGGGTTCTTTGCTCTTGATTCTCAGCATAAATCTCACTAACAACCCCCCACAATATCCATGCCACCCCCTCAACATTTGCCTGCCTTGAAATTTCTTTTTCAAGATTAATCAGTCTTAGGGAGCTGGGGAGATGGCTCCGAGGCACAAGTGCCTGCTGGGCAAGTGCAAGGTCGTGAGTTTGAACCCCAGTCCCACAAAAAAAAAAAAAAAAAAAAGATTAATCAGTCTTCTATGCTTTATCTTAGTCTCAGACAAAGTCTCTGAACATGAGAAAAATGCAGACAAATTTTCTACCAAGCCATAACACACATCATCTGGAGGCCAACAGCCAATGCAGCCCTTCTCCCCAGCAGACACCTCACTAGCCTGGTTTTTATAGGCAGGATTTATACCAGCCTTCTAGTCTTCTGAGATCTGACCAGCCTCTCTCATACAGTGGAGATTCCAGCATTTCTCCTCTACGCTACATCTCTGAGCCTTTCTTTCCTAACTCTTCCCATCAACCATTCCCAAAGCTTCTTAATCCACATGGTCAGGTAGTCACATCAAGGATCCCACTTCTTGGTACCAAATTTTCTCTCCATTACTTTTCTCTTACTTCTTAGGTAAAATACCTGATGAAATCCCTGACAAAATTAAAGAAGAAAAGTTTGTTTAGCTCACAGTTAGTGGAGGTTTCAGTCCATCGTCAGCTGGCTCCAAGATAGAATGGCACATGGCAGAGGATAGCCGTTTATGGTGGCAGAAAACAGCAAGGAACAAAGCAAGGAGCAGCAGCTATGGCAGCTAGCAAGCCCCTCCCCTCTCCTTACACTTATATGCAGATTATTTGCCCCACAGTGGTGTATCAAGCAAAGCCACAATCCTGCTATTGGATCATGAATTAATCACAAACACTAGAAGCTATCCCATGACTACAGGAGGCTTTGGTGGTACACCTAGACACAAACCATAACATACAGTAATACTGCTATGTGCCAATACCCTAGTTTTGTTCTCTCAAAGGGCCCATAACTATTCTACCATAACTATTTGAACAGCAGACTAGGTTTTGCTCACACTTTGTGGAGCACCTGTGTCTTGGTAGCTCTACATTATCTGTCTGGCTCCAGTGTCCCTTGCCTGTCCACTGTTCTAGTCATGCTGCAAGCATCATCACAGTGACAGCAAGAGGCATAATGGAGTGTTATTTGTCTTGGCTAAGATGCAGCCAAATATTATTTTTACAGCCTGGAATTTTCAGATAAAGAAAGTAATTTTCTCTCATCAACTCTTGGCTACCCTTCACTGTCCAAAAACTTTTTATTTTTTTTCACAGAGAAGTACAATCTCTTGACCTGCCTTTTCAGCAGCCTTCCTTCTAGGTAAGGTGATTACAAAGAACCAAGCATTTAATTAACTCCCAAGGCCTATAGCTTTCTGACTCTCATTCTTCTTTCTCTTGACTATTTTAGTTAGTCTCTTTGGGAGGCAAAACACCAAGTTTGCTGGAGGAATGATATGGGATTATTTCTTGAGCTGTATTTACTCCCTTTTCAAGAAAGAGATAAAAACAATGCAGAGAATTTCAGACACAGTCAGAAGCTATGGCATTTCACAGATTTTAGATTTGGGTGCAAAGCACTGAATGGTAATAGTGGATTGGAAGGTATAGGAGCATCCATCTATGTTTGTAATAAGTTTTTCTGTTACATTTTCTTAATCTGTGGTCATCTTTGGTCTAATTTTCCTAAGTCTCCATCCTTTAGCAATATTCAATTACTCAAGTTGAAGATAATTTTATTTTTTTCTAAGTATCTCTTATCAGCTTACTTATAAATTCTTTGAATACTAATATTTATAAAATACTTGAAGCCGGGCATGGTGGCTCATGCCTCTAATCCCAGCACTCGGGAGGCTGAGGCAGGAGGATCGGTGTGAGTTCGAGACCAGCCTGGGCTACAAAAGTGAGCTCAAGGCCAGCCTGAACTGCATAGTGAGACCCTGTCTCAAAAAAGACAAAAATATATATATATATATATTTGAACATTTTTTCAAAACAGATATAAGATTGGTAAATAATAATATAAAAATGTTCAGCATCACTAGATTTTATGGAAATGCCAGTTCAAGTCACAACGCAGTACCATTAGACATCTAGAACAACAGTTTTAAAAAATGAAAATACCAAGTGCTTGTAAAGATGTGAAGCAACTGGAACTCTAATAGATTGTTTTTGGGGCCGGGTGTGGTGGCTCATGCCTGTAATCCCAGCAGTCGGGAGGCTGAGGCAGGAGGATCGGTGCAAGTTCGAGACCAGCCTGGGCTACAAAAGTGAGCTCAAGGCCAGCCTCAACTGCATAGCGAGACCCTGTCTCAAAAAGACCAAAAAAAAAAAAAAAGATTGTTTTTGGAAAACAATTTTCCAAAATCTTATTAAATCAAACATATGTTTGTTTTTTGGCCCAGGGATTAATATCTAGAAAGTTACACAAAAATAAATATTATTCTAACACAATAACATAAATAATTTAGCATCTCCAAAAATTAGAAAAAAAATCCTAATGTTCTTCAACTGACACATGAATAAACTTCGTTATGTTCATGTTATGGAATATTAGTAAGCAATAAAAAGAATTGAACTACTGATGCAACTAAACTAAGTTTCAAAATACAGTATAGTAAGTCAAAAAAGTGAGGATCAAATAGTTAAATACTGTACATGTTTTTCCAGGGATGGAATTGAAGGACTGATTATCACAAAGCAGCCTGAGAAATTTAAGGTGTGAAGGAACTCTTAGTATACAGCTGAACTGTGGCAGTGCATACACCATACACCAAAGCATCCAATTTCCAAACTTCATCTACAAAGGAGAATTTTACCAGGCATAAATGAGCTCTTTAAAATAAAAGAGAAAAGATGGGAATACTATATGTAGGATGTTGCTAATGTGTTCTATAGGTAAAAAAGTCAAATCAGATTCTTGCTTAATAGAATCTTATGTCCTCATGTCATGTTCACTGTGTCCTCTGTACACTTTCAGTGTTAAATTCATGTTCTTTCTGTGTCTTGCCCACTTTAACCCTCTAAATCCAACTTTCTGCCTCCTAGTTGTCCTCTCCAATTCATTTTCAATGCTGCTGCCAAAGAAATCTTTTTAAAATGTACAAGGGCTGGGCTGGGGAGATAGCTCAGTAGAATAAGTGCTTGCCTTGCAAACACAGGGTCCTGAGTTTAATCCCTGGTACTGCCAAAGAAATAAAATGTACAAGGGCTGATATAAATGTGGTGTGTTTACATAAAACAAAACCATTACAGTAAGTGTCACATTACCACTAATCCCCCTAATGATATTCCTCTTTTCTGCAAGCACACTCTTCCCCATCATTCTTGGTACTCTATGAAGCAGTTCTCTATGAAGTCGTGTTCACTAAGTGTTTTTACGAGTGGTGACCAAACATACAGTGAATGCTGTGGTTGAGAATTATCCAACAGACCAACAAGTTGAGAGAAACATTTCCATGTTCCCCATTCACCGTATCTGGTGGATCTGTCACCATGTGACTCCTGGCTCTTTCCGGAAGTCAAAATGATCATAAAAGGCAAGTTATGAATTGATTCAAGACACCAAGGTATTCATGACAGTGTGACAGAAGATATTCTGTAAGGAGAACTTCCAGAACTGATATGGAACATGGCAAAAACCATGGCATAAGCGTGCTTAAAATAAAAGAAAATGTTTTCAGGGAGAAAACTAGCAATGTGTGCCTTACAGTAATAAGTTATCTATGAACCTCCACCGTAAGGTTTTACCATGCTTTTTAAGTATAATTATGTTTCCACAGAGATCAGCATGGAAAACCAGCAGGTGGGCTGCTGGAGGGGGTGAACATCACAGGAGGGCAAGGTAAGAGTGCAGGCTGGGAAGCAAGTGCATCCACTTCAGTATGTTGTAAGCAACTTGAGAGAGCAGGCAAGGCTCACTCCTGGTTGTGTCCCTCCTATAGGCTAACCAGGCAGAGCGCAGACATTGAATGGCAGTTTGTCAAGTTAGTAAATGAATGACACGACCCTGTCTCCTCTTAAAACTTTTTTCTGATGCTTTAATCAAATTTAGACCTAATTTTTTTGTTCATCAATTCAGGGCTAGTACATAGGAAGTCCTTTTCATGATCAAGCAAAGTTTCCCATTTACTCCCACCCTAGGAAGCCAGTGTTGCGTTGATATAGTAGCGTTAGATCAACTTCAGAGGCGTTTTCTTGGATAATGATTCAGGGGCCATCCGTTTGCTCAGCTTTAAAAGTCTGTTAACACAGCAAATAATCTCCAATCCGCTTTTTCATCTGATCCTGTCCTCATAGTTTCATGAGATCAGATGATATGCCTTAACATTGTAGATTGAGCAAAAAGAGGCAAAATAATTTTCTCATCGTGACACAGGAAACTGGTGACATAATTAGGAGTCATTCTTTCTCAGGCTTCTCATTTACAGTCAAAGATTGTCTTTTGGTAAAAGAAGTATCAAATAGAGCAAGAGCTGCATGCAGCTGTGCAGGCTCCTACAATAGCTCTACATCCACCGCCCACAGAAAACAAGTTTCCTGGTGAGATATAACCCACAGAATTTGGAATTAAATGCATGATGTACATGCCGTGGACATCTCTGAAAGTCCTCTCTGACCATCAGATAGCAATATCTTTCCTCTGATTTGGTACCACAGTTAGGCTGAATTTTAATAATCTCTTTAATGCTTAACTTCACAGAGAAACAGATTGAACATTAGGAATATCTTTCTGATGTTTTCAGTGAACCAGAGGCACAGACTTTGCTGTCATTTTCAGCCAAGGACAAATTGTAATTGGCTAGACTGGCAAATTGCTTCTTCTTATTGGAAACTGCCATTGGCACGTTAGATTGAAAACGCAACTCTTACTGTATGGATGCGATGTGGTTCTTCACTGTGCAGCTGTAAGTGAAAAGTTGTTTTTCTAAGCTAATTTTTATAGAAATAATTCAGTTTGTGATACTGAAGGATATAAATTCAGGAGATTACTGGGGATGATTCAGCTTTCATTTATTTTTTTGTTCACCTCCTGCAATTGCATTTTTTTCCCCTCACTCCTTAAATGTGTGATGGTACATCCATCTTGTTGGGAGCATCCTCGGAGGATATAAATGAACAGTATTCCTTAAGAGGAAAGTGAGAATTGCAAGGAGAAATATGCCATCATCACAAACATTGCCCCTGATGACAGACTTGGGACTCTATATTGGCACTATTAATCATGGTGGCTGCCTGCTACCCAGCTTGCAATGAAACACACTTCTATGTGTCTGCAAGGCTCATTTCTGGATGCTAAAGATGGTTGATTCTGCAGTCCATTTTAGCAGAGACTCAGGCAACTGGAATCTCTTTGCTAGCCCAATTACAAGTACTCTGACTTATTTTCTAAATAAAAATAGAGCATTACACATTCATGAAGCAGAATGAAAATATCTTTTGGTTGCAACCACACATTTTAAAATTTATTAGTACATGTTTGCATTACATGCAGTTCATAATCTTATCATTGTGGGGAGTGAGTGCATGTACATAATACAGCTTGATGTTTAAAAAATCCCCTTTCATTTCCTTCTTACTTCTCATCCTTCTCTAACTCTCCTTTCTCCATTTTCATTCTTGATGATAATATTAATCTTATCTTATATTTATGATATATATTTACATTCATTTAGGATACTATGTTCCTGTATCTTGCATAACTTTATTCTACTTATTTTCCTTTCCCCTCTCCCTCTCCTCTTGTCCATATTCCTTTGAACCCCAGCCACTGTACTCCTCAACAAAAATGATTAGCTAACTATACCAAGCCAGCGATGGGCACACTTAGATGTCTATTCTGTATAGTACTATTGTCTCATTCATAACTCCTTACTTTTTTCTATATCACTATCAGAGATAGGCCTTATAATGCCTTCCTTTTGAATAGAGTCATTCTCTTTTCCCAATCTCTATCGTACCCTTCAGATTTTATTTTCTCTTTCAGGTTCTTACATTAAGGAGACAATATGATACCTGCAGATGTGGGTCTGATTTACTTTACTTAAGACTATGGTCTCTAGTTGCATCCGTTTACCAATTGAAGAGGAGGACAGAAAAGAGAGAGGAGGAAAGGGATATATATCTATATACATAAGCAGCATGGTTTGGACAACTGTATGGTGCATTTCTATGATCTATGGAAAAGAACAGTGGATTGTTAATTTGACTTGTGTCCTTTTTCAATTCTTTTATCTTTCTCTTTTCTTAATTTTGTATGCATTTCTTTCTTCTTCCAATTTTGCATGCCTATCTCTGATAATTTGAATGACTAATTTGAAGCTACTATGTAATAAAACAAATACTATGCAATTCACATTATTTTGTGTAGTGAAATTCTGTATCATTTGTAATTTTTGTGTTTTTATACTATTTTAGGCTCTCTTTAAAAAATGAAAACTCAAAAAACCAGAGATAAGCACTGTGAGTTGGTATCATGACACAGCACAAATAATAAAGTTTGGAAGCAGGTTTTCTATGCAGATCAGGTTTTGCTAATATTAGGACAAAATTCTGTTGTCATGGACATTGGCCATGATGCTTAGTGCTTGCCAGCCTCTAAGAACAATCTTGCCCTTAAAGAATTATGAAGAGTTAAGTTTCATAGTGCCACCCTAGGATTTTAGGTTCTAGTCTTTTAAACTGTGTCCATGAGATTGGATGTCAGAAAAGTCCCCACTTACCACTGTGCTATGTGTAGACTTGAGCAGCATATTTGTCCTTATTTTTTTGATCTCTGGAATGGAGGTGACGATGGTGTCTACTTCATTTTTGTGAGGATTAAATAATGCCTGCCAGATACTTACCATACAGTGCCTCACATATGGAAAGGGGTCAATAGCTGTTTTCTTGATCTTTTAACTTATTTAGAAATGGAAGATAGACGTATCTAAATCCCAGTCCTATGGATGGGCTTTGGCTTAACTATAATCAGTTTTCCTAAAGACCAAAGTTACCTAGCTGTTGTTCCTAGAGTGTGCTGCAGGTATTTGGTAGCAAGTGAACTTACTGCTCGGTGTTGTTGTTGGCATGATGTCTACAGGATGAAGGGTACTGAAGAAGCATTCATGATGTTCACTTAGTTAGATAACCTATGAAATGAATGTGTGTGTGTGTGTGTGTGTGTGTGTGTGTGTAGGGCTTTAAGTGGCTGTAAGATGTGAAATCCTTAAGTTAAAAGCTCAGTGTTTTTGAAGAAAGAAAGTGTGAAGTTCTTAGTCTTTGAGGGAACAGAGATTATAACACTAAATCATTAAGTATATAGAGGGTTGATGCTGATCTGATCTGATCAATTACCCAAGCATTTATATAGATATAGATAAGAGTGTAATTATTTGCTAACCTGAATGATTGGTTATAAGATCCTTAAAAAAAAGAGCATAGGTTTGTCATCAAATCCACAATGTTGCCTTAGTGCCCTAATTGTCCTGCTGAGGTAGCAGACAATTGGTAGGCATTTGTTAAAAGAATGAAAGAGGCTGGGGAGGTAGCTCAGTGGTCTAAGCACCTGCTGGCCAAGTGCAAGAACCTTGGTTCAATCCCTGCTACTGCATGCAAAACCTTGTGCCAAATAAATAAATAAATACATTTTTAAAGCAAAATAAAAAGAATGAAGGAATAACTGGGGATTGAAAAGGAGGACTTCCTGTAAGTCAAATGGATGCTATCAGAGGCCAAGTATTCACCAGTTCTTTTGAGACCTCATCCTGTCATCGCTACTCTTGTGCAGTCTTCCTGGAGGTGTGTTTTGTTGTTTGTATTTTCTTGGGAAGTTATCAATTCTATTTTTCATGAACAGAGATAATTTTCTGATTCAGGAGTAATTCATATAGCAAATCTAGAAATGGAATGAATTTATACAAAGATCTGGGACATTATTATATTGTTGTTATTTATACCTTATTCAAAATGAGATTAAGTTTCATTACAGTGGTGACTAATTCAAAGAATCAAAGGTGTTTCCTCGTCCCTTTGTTGTATTTTAAAGTCATCAACTCATTTTCCTGGTAAATATTTTTGTCAGGGATATTTCAGACTCATTGTATGGAAGTGTCTAAAATTCTGGATGAATGAAGCAGATTGGGTTCAGGACAGAAATTATAGGCAGAGGACCTACAGTTGTGAGCAACAATTTAAAGAAGCTGATGCTTCTTTTGATACTGGCAAGGTAGTTCGGAGCAGTGAATCCATAGTTTTTGCACAGCACACTGTCAAGGGGACAGTTAAGGCAGAATTTTTATACATAAACATCTGAAACTGTCTGAACCATCTCCTTAATATTAATAAAAATATTAATAAACCTGAGATGACACAGAAGCGTAGTTTCTGTGTCCTCTAGAAAGGGATGCACTTTAGGGAGACTGCGTGAGATCTAAGATGATAATGCAAGCCACATCAGACATGTTGTTCTGATCCAATTCACAGAAGTAAAGCTGGCATTCTTAATGTTTAATGGCATGAAAATCTCATGAATGATGGACTGGAAAATCTTCCATGTATTCACCTTGTGAGATCATGGAGCTTTCTTTGTCCCTTTTGGGTTTAAGTTAAAACTTAATGATCACTTTAGCTAATTGGAACTTGTCCAATAATTCAGAGATCAAGAACAATGAGCATTTCTAACGACAATGATCACATTTAAAACGTGTAATTTCGTACCTCTCTTTTTTATGATAATGAATATTCATATTCATGAAACTCTGCCGGAGAGGTTAAAACCTGTCTGGTTAAGCCTGTGCTACACAATTTGGACTGTTCTCTCATCTGTAAAATGAGAGCTGAATCAGATGATTACCTAATGTCCTTGGCTCTGACATCCTAAGGGTCTTAGGTTTTATGTCCCGTGAATCTTCATTTCGAGGGATATCTGTAGTACCAGGAAAACGTGCATTAGCAGGATGATGGTATATTCACCTTTATAAGACCAAGCAGTCTCTAGCTGGGTGACTGATTGTCTAACGATAAGACTATATTTTCATTACGTGCGTAGTTTCAGTTGCCTCTGGTGCTCTTCACAGTATATTGACAATTATGAGGGCCCAGTAATGCTGACCCTATCAACTCCGAACCTGTTGAAGGAAAGCACCTTGAACATCCTCTTTTCTTTCCCTCCCTCAAGCTCTTGCCGTCTCCATCCTCACTATTCAGTTTCCTGATTGACTCATTAAGAATAGAGAACGTGTATTGCTGTATTATAAACCTATTCCTCACTGTGTGCGCATCATTATTTTCATGGCTCAAGTTTAGGCAGTTGAAAACTCGAAGTCGTAGAACCGGAAGGTTGGAAGCCATACCTGTTCTGATGTTTCATTGGGTTCTCTGACTTCATGTTCCTCCTGGGGTGTGGATCAAGATTCCAGATGCAGGTGCCAGGTGAAGTAACTAATACTGTGCACCTAGGTGCTCTGTCAGACTGTCTCTGGAGTTGGTCAGCATTCTGAAGAGGGTTGCGTTTTTTCCAGAGTCAGAAGGAATGAATACCATGGGTGGGGTTCTCATCTTACTTCTTGCACAGAAGGATTAGAGATTTGACTGGTGAGGGGGAAATGAAGTGTTCTATATGATAACATAAGATTTAATTTAAATCCTGTGATGACCGGCCTTGCTACATAAAAATTGGCACTGAAAAAATGTAGAAAAACTAGTTCTCTTCTGCAAGTCAGTCACTTACTGGTTAACAGAGATATTTTGAATTAGGAAACAAAAGACAAAGATAAATATTCTTGAATTTTCCTAACAATACAAAGTCTAAGAATCTAGCGAGACAATAGCCTATGAAAAGGAATGTAAACCTTGAGTTTACATTTCTATCTTTAGAAGATGGAGATAAAGCACACAGTTTTCAATTGCAGACACTTACTAACGCTATTTTGAGTGGTAAATAACATAAAGCTAGACTATTTTGGCAAGACTTCCTAAGAGAGGCAATATGTACATATGTTTTTAATGTGTCTGAACATAAACAGAAGTGTACGTAAGATGGCAAAAGGAAAAGAGGCATCACACTACAGATGTTTTCTTTTTCTTGATGCAAAGAGAGATGTTTGTATTTTGTGAGATGAAGTAGAATCTAATTATGCATTGCATTTTTTCACAAAATAGCAGAATATAATATTTACAAAGGTGATGAAGATATGTGTCAAATTGTAGTCAAACATGACAACCACTAAGTGCTTGGTTGGAAAATGATCATTAATTATGCAGGATATTAGATGTAGTTGAATTGAGAAGGATTACTGGGCAATTTAACCTAATTATTCTCAAGGCTCGATTGATGTTATACCAGTAAAAACAATCCAAATGTATGCTGCTCTTCTGTACTCAGACTTTGGATGGTACCAGCTGTAGGTTTACCTACTATCTCCTTTGGAAACAGGTTGTGTCTCTGGAAGGAGCATTCTTGTGGTCAGGGAGGCTTTATTTAGGGAATGTGGGCTGTTAGAGGGGTTACTGATACTGAGAAGAGCTCACAAACGCTGCCTTTGTAGGAAGACTTGTGTTACAGGAGCAAGCAGTGTGGGAATCGCATGAATAGACAGAGGGTTGTGTCAACTTTGTGTCTCAGGCTCTGAGTAAGACTGCTCTTTCCTGGAAGGGACTAACAAGAACAAAGCAGCCCCCACACTGGCAGCTCTGAAAGAATTCTGGGCTGAGTGGATAATAAGACATCAAAAGTAATAATATTGTTAGCTAAAATGTTGCATACTAAGCCCTATCCACCTCATGTATTCTTCACAGTGCCCCGGATGAGGTGATCAGCAGCTCCTTTCTCTTCCTCCTGTTTTATCCTCTGCTTCCTCCACTTCCCCTCTTCATCCTCTTGCTCTTTGTCCTCTTCCTCTTCCTCTTCCTTCTTGTTTCTACTCTTTCGCTGTCATGCCTGAGAAGGGAGGTGACCAGCACAAGGTCATATAGATACCATGTGATCAAAGTCATAGTTACTGGGGCTGGAGAGATAGCTCCGTGGCACAAATGCCTGCCTGGCAAGTATAAGGTCGTGAGTTTGAACCCTGGTCCTGAAAAAAAAAAAAAAAATGTCATACCAAGGTGGCTGATCTTTTTTTGTGTGTGTGTGTGTGTGTGTGTGTGTGTGTGTGTGTCTTTTTTGTCTTTTTGAGACAGGGTCTCTCTATGCAGTTCAGATTGGCCTTGAGCTCACTTTTGTAGCCCAGGCTGGTCTCAAATTGCACTGATCCTCCTGCCTCAGCCTCCCGAGTGCTGGGATTATAGGTGTGTGCCACCACACCCAGCTAGGGTGGCTGATCTTATCTCTTTGCTTGTGATTGTTTTTTAAAAGAAGCATGAAAGAATTCATTAGGCAGAACTTGAACAGTGCACATTTACATTCACCCCTCAAGGGAGAGGTACATTATATTCCCAGGTTGGGAATATCTATGTGACTTTGGCAGTGGAAGTTGTGACTCTGTAGAAAATTTGGACTTGATTTGTACGACAAAATTGATGACTCACCCCCAAGTAAAAAGGTTACAGCTCATTTTACAGGTGGAAAAATAGTTTGCTTGTGCTTTAATAATTTCCTGGGGTACTTGACTTTCAAAGCTAAGACCCAGACAGTCCTATCAGGATGGAGTTGATCACCCTAAAAGTGATACTTCCAGTTCTCAGCTTCAGAATCTGAGATTTTCTTATGCTAATTCCTTTCTTTCCAAGTCAGGGTTGGGTTTAGTACAAGAAGGCAGTAGATATAAGTGATAAGAACCTGGAACAAGAGGATCTTTTAGCTACAGTACTGACTAGAACAACTATCAAGATGAACTTATTATTGAATCAAGGGCCAGAGAGTTTATAGTCTGGTCAAGGGACGGAGGTGTAGCCCAGAGGAAGAGCACTTGTCCTAACATGAACAAGGCTCTGAGTTTACCTGCCCTTAATAAAGGAACCAGTGATATCAACACTCATAATTTATTCCATTTGTCACCTTTGGAACTACTATAGTATTAAACAACAATCACAGATAACGATAAAAACAATGGGATTTTACACTAATGCCTCTTGAGAGGGTTTGTATGTGCCCTAGAATGGTGCCAGTGGGTGTCCTGCGGTACTCTGACTCAGGAAAGGAAGCTTCTGGGCTGATGCCCATTGCACCCTCTGTGACACACCAGTGAGTAAATGGCTATGGACTAGAGCTAGACAGGACAGAGATTTAAGAGTTCACTGTGCATCCACCCTTCCAACTCTTTTGCTCGTTCTATTTGCTGGATTACTTGGTAAGTTGACTTAAGTTGACTTAAGAACCTCAGTTTGTTTCTGTTTTTTTAATGGGGATTAAAATCATTAGGAATGTTTTAGCCTGTTAACACAGCTATCATGAAATATATTAGATTAGGTGGGCCCTAAACAATAGACGTGAAGTCTACCGGTGCTGCTTCTGAGATCTGTCTCAGGACTTTTTCATAAGAGTGCTAATGTCATGCATGAAGATGTCGGAGACCTACCCACCTCCCAGAGGCCCATTTCCTGATACTATCATAAATTCTGAAGGGTCATGAACATCTACCGCACAGCTAGAATTAAAGGATAAAGATGAGAAATGGTGTACTCTGAAGGTGTAATGCATGGTAGGGCCTCAATGGGCGGGAGATCTCTATATTCCTACAGGTTTCCAAATAGAATTCAAATGGAGGATTAAAACTTTCATTTTTTACAATTAAAAGTATTGCCTAGTGTTGGATTTATCATTTTAGCCCGAGGCTGACACCTTGTGGAATTCTCTGATAATCATAAGCTTGTTTCTTAGTCTTTGTACTATAGTAATTCCTCTGTGGAGGATGAACAACAGTGTGGGTTAAACAAAATATACTAGCTATTTAAGTCAAAGCTAAATAGAAAAAGCAAAAGAAGATTAATTTAAGTTTTGGTACCTTTTGGGGAGATTCAGAATTTAATTTACATTACTATTGTTACTATTTATTTGTTTCTTTAGTGTTTTTCAAGCAAACCTATCAATTCATAACTGTAAGGTTTCCCTCTCCCTTTAGATTAATTCTTCAACTTTCACATCTTATTTAAAGCATGGCATAAGTCCTCCTACTCCACGTTCACCTTCTGAAAAGTTAGGTACTCGGTGCTTACCCATCTGAGGGCACTTATTCAGATCACACGGACCAGAGCAGCACCATCGGTGTAGGGGAGGCGCAAGATGAAAATGTAGGACTCTGTCATAAGGATGAGGAAGACTTGCAAAGCGCTCAGCCACGCGCAAGTCTCTTCTAGGCATGGGCCTTCTGTGATGGTCTCTTATTAATTAATTCTGAAAATACTTACCTATTTCTGGAATATAATTTCTTTACTAAAGGATCGATATCTTTATGTTTTCCAGTGTTATTCTAATTTCCGAGGCTGTTTCTCCCTTCTTCAAAGCTCTTCCCTTAAAGGGAAGTAGGTGGAAATTCTACTTAGGTCACATTTCCCCATGAAGGAGGTTAAGGAAGGCACTCTGGATACGGGACAAGAGTTAAATGATAGCTGACCCACCTTGTAGTTGGACCAATGTAATAAGCCTTTGGCTTTTACTTATATTTGTATGGCTCTTGGGGAAGACTTGGAGAGTTCCTAAAGCAGATCATGGTGATACTACACTACTCATAATCCATCCCCTGTAGGTTCACATTCTTTAGTATAGAGCCTAGGCTTGACTTTGCATCACACTGGTATAAGGATTTTTGGATTCAGACTCTCAGGAAGAGAGTCACAAACTGGTTCTTGGAAGAGACATCAGTGGTGGAGACTGGTACCCACAGATGCATTGACCTTGATTCATAGTGACTAATTTGAATCAAAATTACACAGGATTTTGATAACATCGCTTATCGATGCACTTAGATGCCTAACAAGTGCTCGATATGTACTGAGTCAGTGGAGCTAAGGATTTCCAAGTAGTTGTGTACTCAGTTGCAAAAGCAGAAGTTACTGCTCATAGCTGTGCTCCAGCCCAGATCTGGCAGACATTTACGGGACACAAGTTGAGTTGTGTGGCTAAAACAGATAATTTTAAGAGATGGACACTAGTGACATTCATCTTTCTCTCCTCTGCTTCCCCTCATTTCTGATTTACACTTCAGGCTCCAGTCATGTTGGTCTCCCTGGAGCTTGCAGGGCACATGTGTTTCTTTCTTCCCTCCACACTTTTGCTTGGGTTGCCTCCTCTGCTTTAACTGGCTTTGCACAGTCCCCTCCTGCTCAGCCCATACTTTATGCGAAGCTGAAAGACAATTTCCTTGCTCACTCACTGTAATTGTATTATTATAATTATCACTACATGAGAACATAAGAGAAAGATGTTTATTAGGACTCAAAAGGACTGCAATTTGGGAAGCAAAAGACTCAAGAACTTGTGGGTTTACACTTCTACGTAACCCAAAAAGAAAAGCCTATTTAAGGCTTAAACAGAAAAGGCAAAGGTGCTCCAATCCATTGTTTGTCAGGTCTTTGGATTGGTGCTGGCAAAGGAGAAGGTGGTCCATGAGTTGGTAACAGTCTCTGGACAGTTTCTCAGACAGGGAGAGGAATGTTTCAGTTGAGTAGTTTTATAGAAAACGGTGAGCTGTGCTCCCAGGAGTGGAGTTTCGGCATCTTCCAAGAGGTCAGTTTACATCTTGGATTCTAAGGGCAAGAGCTAGGTGAAAGTTTGGAATGGATGTTCCTGACAGCTCATCTAACCAGCACCCCAACTCCATTTCAAATGCTTTGGACTAAAATTATTCCTTCATTTCCAGCATATGCTTGTAGCCTAGGAGGAAATTTGGGGCCTGTGGCCCAAGTGGACCCATCTGAGGTACAACAAGGGGCTACTCCAGGTTCTTGTTCCAGTCTGTAGCATGGACAAGCAGCCTTTTCAAGGCCAGTTTTTCAGATGTGTGTGCTTATTGCTGCTGACTGTGTTGTTGTGAAATGGCCCCCAAATTAAGGCTGCAGTGATGTCTGGTACCCTCGCATAAAAGAAGAGAGATGCTGTCATCTCAGACTCTCACTTTCTCACCTCCAGAACTGTGAGAAACAAAGTTCTCTTCTTTGTAACTTACCTCAATCTGTTTTGTTATAGCAGCAAGAATGGACGAAGGCACTCTGCTAGGAAACTTCGGGGAGTGAGCTGTTTCCTTTGGCAGAAGAGGATGGTTCTTGGAATTCGCTTTTTTCCCCACTTCTTGTAGTAAAATAGATGTCATGAATATTCTAAATCTTTGCATCCTTCCTGCATAGAATAGTCCAATTCTGTGCTGAGAAGCATGTAGTAATACAGTGGCTGGGGCTAATCTGAACCTTGGCATCCCTTGGCTCAAGCAAGCTAGAGAGGCTTAGGAACACTGTTGCATAATAACAAAAAGAGAGAGACCATTGGCTAAATTTTTCCTTATGTGTGCTATTGGGATCGTATCCTTTTCTATGAGTTTGGACCTTTAGAATTACTATTGAAACTTTTTTCCTGTTGAGTAATAAGAATCACAATAAATAAAAGAAAAATTAGATTATTTTAATAGGGACTTACAGTGAATTATTAATGATTGATGTTTCTTGAGTCTAATCAACTATCAAATGAAAAGGTTTTATTGAAGGTCTTTAAAGATCCCTTACAACTAGCATTCCCTATGGCTCGATGTTGCCCCAATTGATCTGATGTTATCTTCTCTTGTGGCTTTTATTTATCTTGTTATATATTTACTTAAGTAAACCAAGCTTCAAGGTGTATTATTTGCACACCAGGAACTATAAATACTTGCCAGAAGAGGTCCACTGAGTTGAATATGGGCGGAGATGGTGCCTTTAGTGTCTACCAATTGGCCTCCTCAGGACTTGCACAGGTATCCAAGCAGTACATCCAGGAGCAGGAGGAAATGCCTTCGCAACGTAGACCAGGCCGAGCCAGCCCCCTGTGTACTGGAAATCCAAACAGACATCTGCGCCACCCTGTTCTGCTTTGAGTCCAAGTTAGCTGCCATGGCTCAGTAAGGCAGGAACGACAAGTAATTAACAGTTTTAAAATCAGTTTTCTTGGTATACGTGCACACACTGTGTTTCATACATAGAAAAGCTGTCACATCACTTTTTAAAACATGACAGCATTTTCAAATAAGTTTAACCATGTAACATTAATCTGTTCATAGACTATGACAGTGTGGAAGAATCCAATAAGAGACAGTGGCATGCTCTAGGCCTCATGAGAGTGACACACCAGGTCTCCTCTCTAGGCCTGAACGTGACAGGCAAGTCCTAAGTGATCAGGGTCTGGCTGTGAGAGAGGACTGCCCCAAGAGTGCAGCCGCAGAGGCAGAGGACTAACTGCCCTGATCTTTCTCTTTTCCCACCTTCTCCAGCTCCTCCCATGGGCCAACTCTGATCAGGAAGTCAGAGCCAAGGAAACCCTGGCACTCAATTCAGTTCTGAGGTGTCAGCCTACATGGATGTAGATGGCTTATTACCCAACCCCCAACAGGCTTCGTGTCTGCATTAGCTTCACCCACACCCCAGGTTCCATGGAGCCAAGGCCAACAGAGGTCTAGATGGAGACTGTGCCTACTGTGATAGTGGGTGGTGAAGAGCACTGAAGATAAGAACAGCCCTGAGGGGATACTAGAAGCCAAGCCCAGCATTCGATCTCTAGGGAA